>DWNA01000553.1:0-21750 GCA_018249835.1 Heliconius besckei | reverse complement strand
ATATATATATAGATAAATGAAGCTCGGACTATTAGACCATTTACTAAGGACCCGCGTGGTAATTAAAAAACTACAATGTAATACGGTTATACATTTTTATTTTATGCTTTCTCTTATGGCCATAGTAGAAACGATATTACTAAAGTTATTTTGATGAAGTTTTGTAAGTAAATTGTACAAAAAATCTTAGATTATTTATAAATTATAATAAATAAGTGTAGTATGGATTATTAGGCAGTATTTAAGAATTTTTCTTGTATTTGCTATTTGTTTTAAGGATAAGAAGAAATAATATACAAAATGTATTAAAAAAAAACACTTCTGTCTTCCATCAAAATTTCTTCAGTATTTAATTAATTATTTAAATTGTTACATACAGTACAAGTATTTTTATAAAAGATATAATATAATTTGATAAATACATTGGTAATTGGTATATTCATAAGATATTTGAGTATCTACAATTGACAACTATGTGCATATAACTACAGATATTATACAAAATAATAAACAAACAAACTTACAGTACTAATATTAGTCATTAACAAAAATCATTGATCCAAATTAGTCAAAAACGAAATACTAAAACGCATTTGTTTAAAAAAATAACGTGTGCTTTCTACATTATTAATAGTATAACATGGCATCTTTTAATAGTTAGGAGTCAACGAAAAAGTGGTCTAACTGAAAGATTTTTTTTAATGAAAAATATATTTAATAATATGTACAAATTAATTGATAGATTAAACAAAAAAAAACAAAGAAGTAGTTAGAGCTCTTTGAATTTGAAATGTTAATTAATAATTACAACATTTTGGTTAGACCACTTTTACACTGAAAGCCTGAAATATTCTAAATATTAAATTACATACATGTACATCTACAACAACAATTGAAGGCCCTTTATATAGAAGACTATGATATCAATTGATTATATTTATTATTAATTTTTATATATTTATTGGAAACATTACAACTGGCATTATAGTTTACAATAAAAAAACTGTTAATTTAACTGCTAAAAATAATAGCTTTTTAATAGAACTGCTATTGCAGGAATGTTTACATTGAGCAAATAAACAAAACTTTTGACTTATATCCAATACATTGATTATTTAACTCAACTCAACCTCAAATATATAACATATAAATATATTTGATGTGTCTGTATATGGGTATATGTGTATACGTGTATGTCTGTCTGTGACATCGTAGCTTCCAAACGATGAATCGTTTTTTAATTTATTTTTTTAAATTTCGTTTACTTTTTAGACGTTATTGTGTCGTAGGTGCGATAAATTATTATTAACAAACTTGAGGTTAAGTCAAGTCAAAAAGTATTTAAGAATTAATTAAAGTAAAGATATGAGTGTTTTGTACGTAGCATTGCAAAATGAATACATATCTACGGATATGAAGTGATATGTTTGTAAGCAAAGTCATGGATTTCTTTGTATAATAATTATAAGCATACATTTTATTTATAGAATTCTATGGATACAACGTTTTGAGTAAATATTTTAAATATTCTCCATTACTAATATTATTATTTTTTCATAATATTTTTACGAATAAATATAATTTTGACGAATTTCGCAAATTGCTAAATTTCACTTTACATCGCCATTATACTTTAAGCTTATTGCTTAAAGTTAAGCAATACATTACACTCACATTTTTTAAGGTAGAGTTAAAAATGATAAACATACAAATATTGGAAGTTTTGAACACATCTATGGGAAAAGCATAGAAAATTCATGTTTTGTAAAAAAATTAGAAATACATAAAAACGTTACATAGAAATTTATCAAATCTATAATGAAATCTTTTATTTATATTTTTAATGTCATGTTAGAAGATTGGGCAAGAACGATAAAGAGTTAACTTCATTTCAAGAAATGTTATTTTATGAATCCATCCATTTACATATTCAAATAGTTTTAGTTAAAAAAACTGTAATATGTATGTATATATGTGAATTTTGAATACATTATTTTTAAAGAAATGCACTAAATTTAATCCAAAGGAATCTAATAGAAAAATTATAGCATAAGGTCAAATTATATTTATTTTAATAGAAAAATGTTAATGTGTCATTCTGGCAAGAAAAATACATATTTAATGAAGATACCTTATTGCTCTCAACATTTAAAGATTTACGTAAAGAAGTTGTCTCTCTGTTGGTATATCGGCAGTTCGACGTCCGGCGACTGATCTTCATAATCGTCAGTGTTGTCTCTTAATGGCAGCTCTTCTAATGCTTTAACTGGATATAAAACACTAATTTTAACACACAATTAAAATTCATTATATAAATACAATACACAATTGAGTTAAATATCAAACTAAATATAAATACATACGATGCAACTAAATAGAAAAAAAAATCAAAAAAGTTCTACTCACAACAAAATGCAAACAACGAAACCATGCTGCAATACTGAATGAATCCTCGAATGCTTCGTGCCGGAATATTGATTCTCATATAAATTGTGTAATTATATTGATAAATGAGTGTTGTTGTCGACAATGATGATACTAGTTGTTGTTGTCGACAATGATGATACTAGTTGTTGTTGACAATGATGATACTAGTTATTGTTGTTTTTTTTTTGGTATAACTATAGTGCGGTATATTGAAAGTGCTAGTAATGTTTAGTTGTTTCCGCTCGAAGGCCCGTCAGTGTTGTTTCCTGGGATACAAACATCAAGCGAATTAAAGTTACATGCGCACACGTGGTGTTAGTCACTGGGTGGTGAGCAATATCAAAGCATTTTGCGGTCAAAATTATTATGAAAATAATGAAAATTTAAAAATGACCTTTTAAAAATTTTTGAAAGATACTTTTGATACATGAAAAATATTACGATATTTGAAAACACATATGAAATCCATCATGCATTTATTCAAACAAGCCGATGTCAAATTTTAATTGTTTTTTAATATTCAATGCTTTGATAAATCTCGTAGCACAAGACTGGCAAACAATGAAAATTATAAAACAAAAACAAATTATTAAGGGAATATTACACACGTAACACTTCTACAGTGTGGTTAAATATCACATAGCATTATACATTTTATAATATGATATAAAAAAAATATGCAATGCCTAATGGTTGTTCGTAAGTCTTAGATTAACTGTACGTAGTGGGTTCGAATATAGAACAAATCGTAATTAAAAATAATTAAAACTGAATAGTATTTGAAAAAATATAAACACAAGAAGCATAGAGAAAATGTAAATCAGATAATTCTTGGATGTTTTTAAGGATATTGAGATTTACCAAAACGAACGTATTGTTGAAAGTCTAAGCAAAATGAAATTGAAAATTAATATTTGTGTTTTAACTGACTTTTAATATTTACCGGTTGCGATTTAGTTACAACATTTTCAGTATACATTTATTATTTTTTATTGATTCGATTTTGCTATAGAATTTTATTATCTGTATTAGCAAATAGCAATAGACATTTTATTGCTGCTCCCACAGCATACATAAACATATTTACGTTGCTACCATCATCTGTCATCATCTGTCATCGTCATCATATATAGAAGGTAACGGAAATTTGTAAAAACACTAGCTAAACTCTTTTTAAATTCATTTCTCATATTACAAAAAGTATAATGTCAAATCCGCCAGCATATAGATAACATAAATCATTTGATTATTTCAACTATTCAGGAATTTAAACATGATATTCGTTTATGATGTGACAAAAGGTATTTCAAGTATGCAGCTCATAGCCAAGCTCCCGCATATTCAATACATTAACTTCATATAGAATCTAGAAAATATTTTCATTATTTAGATCATTGTATAGTATATTAGTTATTAACTACTTAGCTAACTTAGCGATGATTGCAAAATAAAAAATATCTTTGCAACGTTTTCATAATAATGTTAGTTAAGTACTGTTTTATTGAACTTAATATTGTCGTTACATAAGGTAGAAGATGATGATATAATTTAAATTATTGCTTGATTCTCGAACACTTCGTCACTTTGTTTAAGTTAACTTAAAAAATATGTATCTGTATTTTAACTGGTAACTAACTATAAGAAAATAGTGTACCTACCCACAATTTACTTAAACGTTATATAGATTTCCTATACTTTCTATAAATCTCAAACAACCATTAAGCATACAGCATTAGAAATCCAGCAGATCTATAAACTAAAGCTTTAGGCTCTCACCAGCTATAATTTTGCTCATCTCGGTGACCTGCTTGGCCAGTATCTGGTTCATTTGCAGCAAATGTTCTCTCTGTTTCTTCTCTTCACCGTCTGGGCTCTAATTTAACAACGCTTATTTACATTCGAAGCGTCTATTTGGAAGCAGTTTTCGCGTATTTGGATGATATTTTTGGTTAGAATTTCTACTTATAATGGATCAGAAAAGAATTTAATAAACTTTAATAAGATTAAGAACTAATATGAAAATTATGTTTTACCAAAAATATCATTATTACTTTCTTATGTTTTCAACAAATGAAATTGCAAACAATAAGTATATAATAAGTAATAAGTAATAACAGTGTAACAGTTTTAACCAACTAGTAATAAAAGAGCGTTGAGATATATGTATATTATGATTTTCATGAATAATTAAAGTACATGCAAAATGAAACATTCAGAACAGTAAAAGCTGAGCTATGCACGATGCACGTTGTAGTTAATGGAATATGTTCTTTTTTTTTTATCAAAATTTCATAAAATTTATATTGATAATTGAAATAGTATATTTCTCAGTAGCAAATAAGCGTATTAAAGTTAAAAACGCTTTAAAGTTAAGACTCTCCACTTTCAGCCGAATTCTAGAGGGATTGCGTATTAAGTGGCGAAACTCAACGCCGCGCTTTTCCTCGAGATCTGAGCGAAAATATTAAATATTTTATTTCTTCGAGTGGGAATCGAACTCACAGCCATGACTCAATCAATCAATTTCATATTTATGAACGATATCTTATCAAATAAAGTCAAATATTTAATAAACATTAAAGATATAAAACTTCTTGAACAAACTGTATTTAATTCATATAAATAGTATACAAACAAACATATTCCATTAACATCTTTTTATTTATCAATTGTAATGAAAAAGCTTCTAAATGTTTTAAAAATATGACAATATTTTCGAAGACGTATCTACAACATGAGTAAGAAGAGAAATGTACTAGTGTATAAGTTTGTAATGATTTTTCGTTACATATACGCACTGTTTCCCTTATATGTATAGCAGGGCAGGCCAAGGCCCTGGCCTTCATTATCATGAGGCCTGCCTGGCTGAGGCCTGCCTCATGATAATGAATTTTAGTAGTAAGAAAGAGTTTAGGAAGAAAAGTGAAAAAGAAGAACTGAACGTGCAGATATTTCATTAAAAATCATATAATATTATGTTTGACAACCAAAACGAAAGATATTTTCGTTTAACTTTGTCGTAAAACGCAACGTGTAAATATGAGCGCGACTGTTGCGGGTTCGATTATCGTTCAGGGAAATGATTGGGAAATGCAACGTTAGGCACGCACGCAAAAATACGCAATGTCTCTAAAGTTGAGCGTTGCGAAGCGTTTCCGTCTACTAATTTACCTTCGCCTACTCTGCTATACTGTGGGATACGGCGTAAAGTTAAAAAAAATATAAGGTACGTTGGGGTAAGACCCATAGTGGGCCAAGACGGTACAGATTAAATTAGACATAATTTTTTTATGTTAATAAAACTTGTCGTCAGTGCATAAAATGGCATCACGTTCAATGTGGCTAGCATCTTTAGAAAAAAATATACCTAATTAACTGGTTATTTGTTTTATACTGTATTGATTCTTTCGCGATCTTTCCCCAACGTAGTCTCTAGAATATTTAACAGTTTTATGTTGTAGATATCGTATTATTTATATAACTTCAAAGTTACCTTGCTTGGATCAGCTGAAGAGCTGGTCAGCATTTTCTTGATAGATTCCACCTTTTCCTGGCGTTTCTGCCGTTCTTCCGGCGAGAGTTCTGGCGGCTGTTGGATGAAATAAAGTAGAATTATAAACAAACAATATTTAAAATATTAATAAGTTTAATAGTTGAGGCCGTCGTGGGTTCGCACCACGCACTAAAACTAACCTTCTCAGGAATATATCGTTCTGGGATAACAATCTTTTGTGGGGCGGCCAGTAGCTGGTCGATGGAATCCGGTATTTTCCTTGAAGGCAGCGCCGAGCGCACCACGTCGGGCGCGGCGCCGCGCAGCGCGCGCTCCATGTCCGCGTCGTCCAGCGACCTGCCCAGTGCCTGGGGGTACGAATGTTAAATTATATCTAATTTCTATTTTAAATATTAATTTTGGAAAACGTTTAAAAAAAATTACGGAGTGGGATTTGTACCAGCGTCTACTATACCAATAAGCCATACGTTAAAAGTAATAGGAAAAGTCTTTCAATACTCAACATAAAATTTCAAATGTCAATATACTGCCTGCCTACTATATGCAGGAATTACCGCAAAACACAAAAAAAAATCTTACATCTTGATTATATCCATCCTTAGGCATCTCATTCAGGGTTTTAGCGCTTAAATGATGAGGTGCCGTATAATGTCTCCTCTTTTCCCTTGGTACTTGTCGTCGATGCATTGAACCATTGTCGTTCATCTCGGTCACAATCTGTTTCGCGGCTTCGCTCTTAAAAATGGGCGATAACTCCATGTTGGATCTTGTCAAACTTATTATACTGCTAGTTTTCGACATGTTGGTTAAAGTTCTGGAACTATCCGTTGGGCTGGTCGTGTATTGATTTGAAAGACTCCTCTCGTGTTTATAGTTTCTGTTATAACTACTGCTCAATGACGATATATCGCGTGAATAGTCGTAATTAGATAGAGATGGACTCGACGGATATTTGGGACTTTCTAGATTTTTCTCTTGTCTATACTCGTTTTGCTTGTAATAATCTTCGTATTTATAATCTGTGCGTGGTAGAGACGAGGCCCTGTAGTTGTTTATGGGTTGCACCAATTCTTCTTCCAGGAACTGGTCTATGTTGGCGGTGATGTTGGTAGACCAATCGGACATCGGCTGTAAGGAACGTTCTCGATCCCTTTGACGTCGCTCGCTCTCTCGTTTGACGATACGAACCGTTTTTATCTCTTGTTTTTCAACGTTTGATAGGTTACCTGAAAATAGTAAAATGATAATGATTAATGTAATGTTTATTTAAAACATTTTTACAATGTTATTGTTGTCATTCTACAGTAAGGATAAACAAAAAGTAGAAATCGTATCAAAATTTGGACCTAGCGTGAAAAAATGGATCTTTTTTTAAGTGATAAGAGTGCTAGGACGGGTTTCCAAGAGGTCTAGTTCAATTTAATTTCATATATTTTGTTCAATTTCCACTAGGGGGAAGGAAATATTTAATTTTAATATGATCACTACCGCTAACAAGAAAAAGCGCGGCATTGAGTTCTGCCACTATATATTATATACAGTACATACCAAAGCCAGAACTGTGCATGTCGTCGGTGTCGGGCGCACCCTCGCGCGTGTCCACGTAGAGCGGCGCATGCAGGCGCGCGTGCGCCGTGCCGTGACCCGTGTCCAGGTTGGTCTCGTGCCAGGACGTCGTGGGGCGACGCTTGCCTGCAACGAAACACATTATTAAATATATTCTATCAACGTAACGGTTGGTTGAGATTTTCAGCGATTCTGTCACTGAAAATCTTAACCTAATAGGGTACTAATTTTTCTCGCAATGTCACCTCTTATATTCTTCCCTTATATTTTAGAAAACTCAAAATAAATTAGCGTACCGAGATTCAAACCCGTTCAATCAATACAAAACATTACTGCGACAAAATTATGACTCGAATTAAATCGTAATGCATGCTTAAACTTAGTGTAGAATAACTCGACTAAAAAATGTTAAAACTAAAAGTCTAGTCCTATATAAAAACTTACCAGGCATAGAATCGTGTGTGGTTTGCAAGGCGTGCGACTGCTGCGTGAGGTGTCGCACGGCTCGACTCAGTTCCTGTCTCTGAAGCTGCAACGCTGATACTAAATGCTGGACGCGGGATACCTCTGGAGAGGGAAAACATGTGTTTTTTTAACTTCACGGTGTATCCCGCAAACAGCAGGGTAGGAAGATGGAAGTTAAAATTAACATATTTCACAGGTCGCTAGTATAAGATAAAAGCAATTTCTTTTATCCAACTCCATACATACCGTCCTCGAGCACGGCGGCGGGGTGCGGGTGAGCCCGCAGCGCGCGTCGCAGGTGCTGCAGCTCCCGCTCGAGGCGCGCGTTGTCTGCTACCGTTTGTTCTAGTTTCTGGATTTAAATGTTCATTTTTATATATATTTTTATATTTTGGAATATGTTATTAGAAATCGTTTACAGTACAAAATCTCATTTAAGAAACATTTGAAATTGAAATCTACACAGCCATTTACAGCTAACTTTAGAGCGGCCACGACTAGCGTCGACTCGTGCCATGTATAGCAATATGTGTATTACTAAATTAAAAATCATAACATATCAAATTTTTCAGAACAAGTTCTTTTTTCATGCACAAACTATAAAAAACTACAATAAAATAAACAACAAACAAACAAAACTATGTAAATAGTTAAAATAATCAATAAACAATGTTAGCAAAAGCACTAAAAGGGTCAACAAAACAGTGAGTACATACACGAAATAAAGGATAATAATATTTTTACATATTTTAAATTAAACTCTTTGTACCGATAAAATATGTGAATGCGGTTATAGAGTTTAATTTAAAGGGATATAAAATAAAATAAAAGTGCATGGTATAGATGAAAACCTTATAAACCTTAGAATTGTGCGCCAACATGGCGTGCACGCGCGCCAGCTCCGCCTCCAACCCTGCCGCCCCCGCCCCACCGGCACTCCCCGCACCGCCCACGCCGCCCCCGCCCGCGCCCGGCAGCTTACTGCGGACGCCTGCAAATATTTTAATATATTAATATTATATTAACTGATATATAAAACACGTAAAAATCATGATGTGCCCCGGAGGGCATGTAACGAGAGGTTGATGACAGTACACGAGGCGAAAGAGGTATATTCTAAATCATGAAGGACGTAATCGAGATTTGATTGAAACATGGATTTCAAAAAACGCTAAGGACGATTAAAATATTTATGTAGTATCGATTATATAATAATCGATTATTCCTACGAATTAACGTTACCTCCCGCACTTAAAATTTCATGGGGATATTCCATTCCCATACAAAATATAAGCATTACTACTTACCAGTGAGTAACGAGTCAATAGCGTCCTTGTCCGTCTTCAGTCCCTGAAGTATGGCCGCCTCGTCCGCCAGCTCCTGCTCCAGAGCCCACAGCTCAGCGACGCGGACCCTCGCCGCTTCGGTTTCTAGTGGTTTACCTGCTGCTGCACTTTCTATCCATCTGTTTTGTTTAAATTTGTCTTATTAGTTTAAAAAACAATATTAAGTAAAAGTAGTGAAATTCTTTAAAAAATATATCTAACCCACCAGAATTTATAACCACGACGAATATATAACGTAAACAAAAATAATAAATTAATTAATCCATTCATAAAACCATTCATTTTCATAAAAATGTACAGAACTGACTAACACAATTAAATAATAATTGAGGTTAGAATCTAAAGCATGTTTGATTTTCATCATATTTTGAGTGTATACCTTGAAAACCTTTTAAGTCAAGTTAATATTTACAGAAAGTAAATATCAAATAAATAATAAAAAAATCGATTATGGAGTCATCTTTCTATGCTAATACTGCACACGATAAGAACAGAATTTAAAAAAAAACACATTACAATACAAAGATTATTTAAAAACATCTTACCTTTGTTTTTCTATAGCGTGCTCCGCTAAAACTTTCTGCCTAAGCCGTTGATTTCTCTCCAATCTCTCAATAGTGGACCCAGGTCTGTTATATAGGGAACCTAATTTCACCATGTTATCGACCAGCTGAACTAAAGGCTTACTTTTCTCGTACTGACTTTCTAGTTCCATTAGATGCATTTTCAATTGTTCCAGACGTTGTAAGCTCTCCTCGCGTTCCATGGCCTTTAGTGAACTGAGACAATCCTGTAATTTATAATTAAGACATAAAATTTAAGTATTTGTATATTATTAGAATCAAAGTTAACCAAATTATTACGCGGAGCAACAATTAGATTAGTTTGGTAAATTTCTGGCTTTTCCACACATCCGTTGTTTTTAAACATCATCAGTACATACATACACAGGTACAAATAAGGGTTAAACAAACAAACATTATTATAAAACATCACAAATGCACAAAATCTACTCTAGTTTTTCTCACAAGCAAAAACAAATTAAAACATACAAATTTAAACAAAAAAAAAGCAAACAAGCACCTCAATACTATTTATTTGGGCACAGCAGGTTTCAATAGAGCGATGCGTGATGGCGTGCCGACGTCGTAATTGTATCAAAAGTAGAACAAGTTCCTCATGACTCCTCCCTAAAAGTTCTCCAGCGGTTGGTATCTCCCCGATTTCGTTATTTTGAACTTCCTTTTGCTGATACAGTGAACAATGCAAAACAAAACAATAAAGCACAGTTTCTAAGACATTCACAAAAATAAAAAAAGCACCTGAGGAATGTTTGTGGCCAATTATTTATGAAAATATTTTATAAATAAATGTAAAGAAATAATAACAATAAGCCAATGTGCATTCACAATTAAATATTTTGTATTTGTATATAACATAAGTGTACATTTCAAATTAAAAACGTACAAAATCTAGTTCCGACTTTGATATAACATTTTAAAAATCATGCTTCGTACAATATAAAAGTTCTTTAATAGAAAATATTACCAAGTCATCATTTTCAGTGTTTCTCCGGACTCTAGGACTTACAGCTCTGATAGGTTGCTGAGCTCTCGTTGGCGATCTAATAGTAGTCCAAGATTCTTCAGCCCCTATTATATTTAACTAAAAGAAAGATATCATTAATATCTTAAGCTATTGACGTATTATTTTAAAATATAGTTTTATGAGGAAATTAACTTCTAACGGTTTGTTGTAAGTTCTTTTTATTTAGTTAACACTATTTCTACAAGAATTTCCAAGCAGATTTTTACCATATTTCAGATATACATAAGTTTACTCGTATACCCTACGAGATCACAAGTCCATTCTCCACACATCGCTCATTTTCCTCGAAATTGTGTGTTGATTGGAGTTCAACGCCGTGTTCCAGAGCAATAAAATGAAAATAAACTCTACAAATATTATAAGAGCTTGTTTAGTGGATCGCGCCAATTTAAGGAGCCGCTGGTTTTTAAGTCGAATGAACCTTTTATCGAGGAAAGCTATAGGCTATTTTAACCTACTATTGCTGCGGTTGGAGTAACCTCAGGTACATATACTCGTATAAGGTAGCCTTAAAGAATATGTAATATAATAAAACACTTACATTTTGCTGTGATGTAGTAATCTGTTGCGAGCCATATTGGTCACCAGAAGGTTTCTCTTCAACCCATCTCACTCTAGGACTCACAGCTCTGACTGGTATATTGCCATCTCTATTAGTTCTGCCGATAGATGTGTTACTTCCAAGGAATGCTTTCTTTGACAATGCTTGTTGAATTTGATTATTGTTATTATTAGTAGGGCCTGGTTCTATATTTGTGCCTGACATCGTCATAGAAGCTGTTAATACATAAAACGAAACATAAATATATCGATTAAATTTTAACTGAAATTGTTATATTAAAAAAAAATTATAGATGGCCAAAACAGGATAAAGTGTTTATTTCCAAATATTAGTATATTTTTCATATTTACAGTTAATAGAACACAATTAATGTTAAGATTTGCATGCTAAGTGTTTAATACACCTTATCGTGTTTAACCCATCCTTTGAATGAAATATACATAGATAAATATCCACATAAAGATGCCAAATTATTTACATAACTGACTTTGCCTTTTGCTGAAATCATAGTTGAAATGGAACTTACATAACGTATCTTACAGGATCATATCGCTATAGGATACCTTCTTTGCTTCTATCAGTTCCATTGTCCACCTTACTTGAGCCCATACCGAGAACTGCACCCCGCACGCGGCCTACATCTCCTTTCATTAAACCACTAGACATCAGATCCCATTGTCTAAGATTCTCCCTATCAATTTCAAACTGACGTCTGTTACTTATTCGACTACTACATTGTTTTTCGCCCAACTCAGTAGAATGTTGCGCAGAATTTAAAGCCAATTGTTCATAAACTCCTTCGTCGCAATGTTCCGTGGAAACTTCAGAATCTTCAACAAGACTAACATAAACATCGTCTTCATCCTTTTCATCACTCATAGCTACCTTTTGTCTTTGTCCTTCATCACTTTGCTTTTGTAATTGACTCTGTATATTACAATTAACATAGGTTGCGCTCGGCCGTTTTATACGTTTTATACTATTCATAGTGGTTGAATTTGGATAAGTCCTATCTAAGATTGAATTCCCGATCGGTACAGTATCTAAATCATCCATAGACCTCGCATGTCTATGAGACACGCGCCTTAAGTTATCCCGCCACAAAATATCTTCGTCCCAATGTTTTTCTCCGTGGTACATAACATTTTCATAAGCGCCCGTTTCTGCCTCCGCATCATAATATACTGTGTTTGATGAATTTTCACTACAATGCGATGACATACTCCCTGTAGACATTTTTACAGAAGTATTTACTTGGACACTACTTGGATTTGAGATGCTTATATCCGAGGAAAACGTTTCGTCGTAATTTTTGTTTTTGCAATTTTTTTTACAACTAAGACTAGAAATTAAATTTATGGATTCAGGTATTTTAGACGCTTTGCTGCAAGTTGATTCGTAAATGTTTTTCATGTCAATGTCAGGATTTTTTTCAACAGCGCTTAAAAACTCAACCGAAACGCTTCTGGCAGAGGCTGCTAAATCAAATGATTGATCAGAGGTTAACATTTGATTGCTTCGTATAGGATTATGTATGTGTGAAATTTCATTCTTTTTACTCGTTGGGGCCCTACGTCTTTGATTATTGAGTTTACGGTGTTTATTGGTATTTTTTAGATAATGTGAAATAGGAAGAACATTTATATGTTCTTGGGAAGACAGATCTGAATAATAATAAGGAGCACTATGCTCTGTAGAACTCTCTCTACTGTGAAAACCAGTAGTTGTTGAAGATCCAGCTGTTTCATTGTCATGCTTTAATACCATTTTTTCTGAATCGAATTCTTTTATTTTATCAGGTTGCACATTATTATTTAGATTTTTCCGTATCAATGTATCCCCATTATATTCTTTGCGATAAAATGATATCGGTGACATTGGTAACCCATTAGAACTACAAGAACTTTGAGATCCCATATATTCAAAACTGTTTTCATAATTATATTTACAGTGAAAGCTAAAAGCATTTCTTTCTTCGTCCGATACACCAACTAAACTTTGGGCAACTGGGGTACTCGAAGACCGCGTATGTACTCCTGTTTTACCGTCATATTTGATTTCGCCATGATTATGTACAAGGTTACTATTAGTATTTGCTCTAAGTCGTTTCGTAAAACTGTTATTTAGCTTAATCTCACTAGTGCTGGCTTGTAGATCATGTAAATAGGTATCTAAAGGAACATTAGGAATTATGTCACTTAAAGTAATATTTTCAGCTTCATTAACTTCAAATATTGAATCGTCAGAAAGAGGTCTTCTTTTAATTAAACTTTCAAAACTGTTTGTTTCATAATTGTTACGTAAATCAATCATGGAGTCAGATTCAAGCAAACTGGTGACTTCAGAAATATTTGAGGGCGCTGTTTCAAATTTACTGCTGACATCCGACTCTAATGATAATCTGGAAGACGCTTTATCTGCATTATAGCTTCTAAGCGAATCTGAGTCAACACCGCTACTATTTTGTTGATCATTTTGGGTACTATTTAAAAATATATTTGACTGTTCTCTTGGCTTACATCTGTCATTTGTTAAACTTGCTCTACTGCTGCGCACTTTCTCACCTCTTGTTAAGGTGTCGTGAATTGAAGTTCTGCTGCCATATATCATTAAAGACGTAGTTCTCTTTTTCATTTTATTCATTTTTTGATTTTCACTAGTTAACATTTTAATTATTGAATTGTCCTGAGATATATCTGATTTGTCAAGTTTATCTAATATATATTTCGATAATTCTTCATCTAATATATCATCAAACGGAGGTGAAGAATTGGGCACAGGTGGGGGTGGCAAAATATCACTATCAGAGCTGTCTTGTCTTTCTAGCATTGGATTACTGCCACCAAGGTAATAAGATGCAGGTCTAAACGTATCGGAAATACTAAATCGGCAAAATGGTGCATCAAGCGATACTTCTGTGTTATCTTCCTCTAAATCCGATGGTTCTAACTTTTCTTTTGAATTTTTATCGCCTTTGGAATTTCTTTTCAACGTTTGCTCCTTTGTATCCGCGAAATTTGAAGCTGTATCTAGTGGTAAGCTTTGTTTAATTGATTCCTCAATACTAGCTTTTTGTGATATCACGTTAGTTAATTCCATATAAACAGGCTCTGGTTTAGTATCATTCACACAAACTATTTCATAAGTTTGCATATCATCTTCTTCCGTTCCCAAATTCATTTCAACATAAGGATTGTCTTCGTAATGAAACGGCATAGATTGATTAAAAACACTTATATTATCTAGAATCGTTTTGTGGGCAGGCTCAATAGTTGATATTTTTCGCGGACTCATTGGCAGATAATGATCTTCCCCTA
Organism: Heliconius besckei; assembly: GCA_018249835.1. Classification (NCBI taxonomy): domain Eukaryota; kingdom Metazoa; phylum Arthropoda; class Insecta; order Lepidoptera; family Nymphalidae; genus Heliconius; species Heliconius besckei. The sequence goes on along the minus strand of DWNA01000553.1, from coordinate 6,945 downwards.
AGGAAATCGCAGCGGGTGGTGTTTCTGATTTTTCAATAGCTTTTTCTTGTGTAAAGACTAAGTCTTCAACTACATTGGATTTAGTGGTAATATTTTCATCACAGTTATCAACTTCATTGTCAGATGCTAGTAAGACTTCATCTAAATCATTATCGGTGTATTCGAATTGGGTTTCTGATTCAGCTTCACTATCCTGAGTTTCATAACCTTCGTGATCACTTAAAATTGATTCATTAGCTATACAAATTTGGTTATCTAGCACTTCTTGCGTTGATGTCAAAGTAGATACATTTTTATTTGTTTCACTATTTGTTACATGGTCAACATCACCGTCATCATCATCGTCATCGTAATCATCATCATGGATCAATTTAGGGAGCGAAATCGTACAAAGTATATTTTCATACGTGTTTTCCGCAGGTGAGTCGACAACAGGTTCCGTATTACATTTTTGTTCTGCGTGTGAATTTGAGCTAAGCGCGTGCGGAGTAAGTTCGGTAATAGGACTTGTGATATTTACGCTAGGGGACCTTCCTGCCTGCAATCCCGTTTTTTGCAGATCAGTGCCCGATGTTTCTTCTGGGGTGCAAAAGCGAAACCATAGTTTTAATAAAGTTTACCATAACAGAAGAAATAAATTGATTTCAGTTGGTGATGTGATTGTTAGTATTATTACATTTTATTCTATTATCATAGTTAAAATACAACTACTCATACAACACCAATGTCGACAGCCCACCACCGTTGCTAAACTAATTGAATATTTTGTTAGTTACTGTCCCAACAGGCAGGAAGGTACCTTTCCTTGAAGCGAAGTCATCATAATAAACTATTGCAATTGGCCTCAGTGTAATTTAAATACTTATTTATGTACATGTCATCGTAAGGTATAATAAAAATATATGTGTGTATGTAGATATACAAATAAATTATGTGGCATTTTTATACTTTTATAAAATATATCGAAAATTTCATAAAAGTATGATATCCAATAACGTTAATTAGTAAAAACTTAATGGGGTATATAAACATAAATTTGCTTAAACAAATTGTTCCTATATGTTAAAAATAACTGTAATATAAAATGGAATTCATGCATTAAAATATGAAAAATATACATGCTTGTTTTTAAAATTAAGTATATATTTTAAAAATTAAATCTGTTTCATGCAGTACTACTAATGGGTAAAAAATATGTTTAACGAAGTACCTTCATCGTCGGATGAATAACTGTTGTAGGAAGCGTTTTTATATGTCTTAGGTTTGTATTGATCTGATCTTAACGACTGTCGGCTTTGATTTAAAGATCTCGCTAAGGAAATTGTGGCTGGAGTACTTTTTCTTGTAAGTGGCGATTGTAACATGCGTTGTTTCCATTCTATAAGCCGTTTCATAGATTCTTCTCGCTATAAGTCGTGGGAAAGATTAGGATTAACATCTAGTTATTTATTGTTTTAGACTCATGCTATATGAAGAGAGTGTAATTGTAGAGGCAAAGATAGCCTAATGACCTATCAAACATGATTTCGGCCCAAGTTGTAAAATATTGCTTGTTGAGTGGTGGAACTTAACACCGCGAAACGAAAAAATATATTGCCTCGAGTGGGAATCGAATCCACAATGGTCGCGTTTACGGTTAGATGCCGTACATGGAGCTGCACCATTGCATACGACCCCATTAATTGTATGTATTGCTCAGTCTATAAGCATTATCAATTATAGTCGATAATGTATTTATTCAAAATACTAATTAACGTAATTTACATAGAAAGCACTTTAAACGTACCTGTTGCACTTTTTTCTCCCCATCTTTCTCTGTAGACGGTAGTCTTGCACTCGCTGATCTCATAAAGCTATCACTCGGATCGTATTTCTCCTTAACGAAAGCACTCACATTGGAACTGTCACTCATTACACTGCCACTTCTATTCATATAGTCCTTTTGATTGTCTTCCTTCTCCTTCAAAGTCCAATTAGAATTCATTCCCTCTATATCACTATATTTCGAATTGTAGCTGACGTTGTCACGTGTATTTCTATTCACACTAAACTCCGTTTCATAATTATTATTTATCGTTTGTGAATACGGAGAATGTAATTGTTTTTCTGCCAGCCCACTCGCGTATTTCTCTAATGGTATTTGTATATTTCTAGGTCCCATTGCTTGTTGTTGCAAATATTGTGCCGATTGACGCATTTTTTGTGCATAGCTTTCTTCGGAATAATACTTATCTGAGCTTGGATCATAATACGAATTTATGTCTAAGCTGGATTTCGGTCGTTTAGGTTGCTTTGTTTCGTACGTATGTGTTGGTTTACTTTTATTTATTTCGTTTTTAGATTCATATTCCAAGAAATCAGCACTGTGCGGCCGCGGCATTGGTGGTTGGATACCACTTGCTTGCATCTTCTTTCTTCTTAGTACTGATGGCCCGCTGAAGGTTTTCTCTTGTGGCTGAAAAAATGTATTTAAGAATTATATATCTGAGTAATTCGTTTTTTTTAGGTTTACGTTATATCCGGCATACAGCAGGGTAGGCAGAGGGAGACACTCTGACACTCCGTTCACATTAAGACACTTGCGTGCCCCTCTTTCCGCCAAATCCTCGATGCATTGCTTGTTGATGGGCGGAACCCAACGCCGCTATTTGCCTTGTTACAACTATTAAATATTACATTTCCCCAAGAAAGAATCTAACACATAACCGTCGCGTTTGCATTTGCACTCTAGTGCTCCTGTGCCACCATGGCGGTTTTAAAATTGTATTACTAAAATATTTTAATATACTATGACTTACATATGTAGGGGTTTGTTCTTGAGGAGACTTGTGGCTAGATAGGCTCACGGTGTCTTTAGACAATGATGTACTGGGTGATTTCACATTTTTATCATTATACGCTGCGTAAATATCTTCATAGTCCCCAATTTTCTCAGTATTATACGCCGACATTGTCGTCGGACGGCCATACGCGTCAGGAGTCCGTCGCTCCGCTAGCCTCTCATTAATAGTCATTTTAGGCTTATTTAAATCATAGGTCTTACAATTAGTCCGAGTTTCAGGATAGCTCTCATTGTATATTTTATTTGCTTCCGTAGTCGGTTTGTCGTTTGGCTTCTCGATGTAATCTTGAAAAGGATTGTATCCTGGCTGTTTATCGTATACGCTTTCAATCTTATCCTCTTGTGCTTGATTCCTTGACCTATTATTAAAATAAGGAGATTGTGGGTTAGATTTGCACTGAGAAGGAGTGTTTGGACTTTTCTCAATGGTATCAGTATTTAATGGTAATGATAAATTTTGGGTGTCGTATCGTTTTGTTTGATATATTTGCTGTGACTGTGGAATGCGTGTATAGTTCTCCTGGCTATATGTGTCTTGATAGCGAGTGCCCTGGCTGTAATGTGATGCTGGTTTTTTTAGCAGATCATAATTTGGATCGTACCTGTAATTTTATTCCAAAAAAAATTATATTTATGCTATTCAAATAAAGATATATTTAATGAAGTTGATTTATGCTAAGCTAAGTCCTATATATTATATAAGTTATACGAAATACTTACATATCTGGACTGGGTGAGTTATAGCCGTCGTTAGACCGTCGTGGTTTTGGTGGAGCATTCGCGTATGTGGGACCAGCATCTTCCTCATCCTACATAAATAAAATATGTTATGAAAAAGTTGACAACCCATAATAAAGCGATGAGATAGTTTATAAAATGACTAGTTTACTCTTTCTCAAATCAAAAAGTATGCAAAATCGTTGATCGTGATTTTTTTAAAGAATAAAAATATCTTCATTTTAATCATAAAATCATTTTCCTAATATTTTGTGTCAAATTCCTTTTCTCTAGAATTTTGTAGCTTATTTAAATTGTTATATTTAAATGGTGTAGTGAGCACCCAAATCATGATTAATGATGTATAATTTAAATAGTTTAAAATCGTTTATTGTTACTTTATATTGAATCATCTAAATTCTAAATAAAATAGTAAAATAGGGCAATATACTGAAATAATTATTTGGCTAAGCAATTGCATTATTTTGCGGTGACATCAAATTATTTACAGCTATAACCACACAAGATTGGTTCTGGTCTAGCGGACTAATTATCACCTTAACGCTGTATCGGTAAATGTTCACTTCACTTACCTCTGTCTTAGCAGGGGTCCGTTCGTTTTGTTTTTGTTGTTCGCTGAAAATTTTAATGATTCGTTAATATCTTTTCTATTGTACAAATTTGACTCCATTAAGAATTTTTAAGCAAAAACATAAAATTTTCTGTATAATAAAAGATCATTTTAATGAATTTAGATAGAAAAATATCTTATTTTCTAAGATTTTGTTTTCTATATGTATTATAAAAATATAGCACTAACTATATAAAATATATCTTACTTAGGACTTTGCATAAGAGCTGCCATAGTGAGCGCTTTAACCCACTTCACCATAGCTTCCTGATCTAACGCAGCCAACACGTAAGTACGCATATTTGCGTGTTCTAGTTTGAAAGCAAATTTTCTCATCACTTTATCTTCAGTAGAACACGCTGATACTTTATACGAAGGTAGCAGCACCGATCCAAGAAGCTTTTCTTCGTCTTGACCTAAAATTTAAAATCATTTTTTATTAATTTGTATTAAGTAACGTAACTAGATATTTAATACAAAATAAAGGAATAAAATTAATACTTACTTTTATAGTAAAATAAGCAGTATTCGGATAAAACAAACCATCTCTTTCTCCAAACCTTCAAGCCGTCAGATCCTTGCTTGTAAAGTAATCCACAAATAGTTATGGGAGCAGACGGTATTCTTTGTGCGGTTGGAGAACGTAAAGCTGTAGTTCCGCTACTACGACGACTTTCAGAAGATGGCGATTTTATGCTGGGCGTGCTGGATTCACTTGACTTCATTGGAGAGACCAATCCTGATTTCTTATTGTTGAATTCCGGTGACATTGCTTTTTCTTGTTCATGTTGCGGTTTCTGCCTGTCTGGTTCCCGATAATCTGGACTCATTGCCCACTGGTTATCCTGATATTGTCTATTCTGTATATCTCTATCTTTATATTCGTTATTTTTAGCGTACATATCGAAATCTTTTTGCAGATCGGGACTACTGTAATCTTTAAAATCACTCTTGCTGCTATACAAGTCTCTATAGGAACTGTCGGAATATATACTGTTTTGTAAATTTGGCGGAGGTTGAACCCCATGCAATTGTTGTAATAGTAATTGTCGTTCCGCGAACTTTTGTTGTTGATGCATTTGTGCTTGATTTTGATAGTGCATTTGTTGCTGCATTTTCATTTGTTGTATTTCGTTATACTGCTTTCTTAATAATTCCGTATTACTCTGAGGACCTACACGACTGGAATAAGGTAAATAGGGCTTCGTAGCGTACTGATTAACATTAGGCCTATACATAGGTTGATGGTTTTGATATATTTGGTTACTTTCTTTCGGTGGGTTTCGTTTTAAATAGTCTTGATATACTTCTGCGTTATATCCTTTAGGCATATTTTGCAGGAGTTCATGGTTAACATTTTGGTCTGTATGTATCTCGGTCCTTTCAAACCTAGGCGGAGACTGAGGGTAATTGAAGTTATCATTCGCTCCATAATGTCTGGCGTAGTCGTGATTATGTCCAGTTCCATACATTTCGTGCCTGTTTTCAAGGAGAGGCGATCGTGCATTCATGTTGGAATGATATTGACTCTGTAATAATTGATGCATGACGCCATTGGGCTGTATTTGCGCTTGATTGTTCAAGTGCGCAGGTATTTGCGAGTTTTGTGGTGAATATATTTGGTCTGGGTGGACATGGTGTGCCATAAGGTGTTGTTGTGTGAGCGGCTGTTGTGTTGCTGTAACATTTTTTTTATTCTCCATTTGAAAATTTGTTTCTGTCACCGGTGGGTCAATCCTGTAACAATATTAAATCAATATCAGCAACTTAGGAGAAATCAGTCATTATAAATATTAAGAATGTAAAACCGACTGGTTGTGGGTTCGATCCCCACTCGAGGAAAAAAAGAAAGTGGGGAGCGGAGTGCCTAAACACTGGATTCCCTCCGCTTACTCTGCTGTGTGCGGGATACAGCGTGAAGCAGATTTTGATTTTTGATTTATTAAGAATGCAAAATATCTGATACTGAAGTTCGCGTGTTTGCCAGCTAATACAGAAATGTTTCAATTTGAATTGCTTAATCAAATCGTTATCGCAGCCGTTTGATAACATGCGTGTTTGAACTGAAAAGAACTGAATATTGCACCTCGGCACGTAATAGTTCTTTGTATATACACATTTTAAACTTTAGTTATTTATCATCTACAGTTATTTAAGTATTTTTAAATACATTAGATATATTTGAAAAACTATTATAATATATTTTTCTTTCTATATATATAAAAATCAGTATAAAAAATATATATTCACAAAAAAACATTGTACATTACAATTAATATCACATTAATATATAAAAAAAATTTGAATAATTTCGAAAATCAACAAATTGGGTCGCGGTATTACAATTTATAATTACTAAATATTAAATAATATAATAAATACACGTACTTAGTCGCTATTTGAGATGTGTCAATATGCGTGGGAAAAATAATTGAAGCGAACAATCAATTGCAATCTCACATACATTATTTGTCTAGAAGCCATTGTTTGCTATCTCCTGTACGCTAGAGTAAGCACAATAGTAAATATTTGAACGTGTCTATTAAATAAACATTGTATTTAATAATTAAAAATTACAATTTTCTTTTAATTATTATGTTTTTTTTTGCATAACACAAGTGTTTTAATTTTTTTACTTAATAATCAGTGGTCATATGTGACTGTAAATGCGACAGGCAGTGAGATTGATCCCCATTCAAGGTGATATTTTCATTTCTTCCCTCTGGTGAGGAATCAAAGCGCGGCGTTAAATTCC
>DWNA01000552.1:0-21764 GCA_018249835.1 Heliconius besckei | reverse complement strand
GAGAAATGCTTAGTTATTTCATAGAGTCGATATCTAGGTAAACTTTAGGTACTTTTTCTAATATTAAGAATACCTATCCTTTAGTTACTTTTAATCCTTTTGTTGGTTCATTTCAATAACTCAGATATTTTTCTCTTATAATATGTCTCTATTTATTATTCTCTTTGATTATTTAAGCTTATATTTTCTTACTAATTCTATTGAAAATTGAAAATAATTTCATGAATATATTTAATAAATATTCTTATAGTTGAAGCAGGCGTAGCCGCGTCCGGGTCCGCTAGTATTTTAATATTTCTATAATACCTACCTATTATTAGAATAGAATATTTTTTTTATTTATTTACAATACCTACTAACTTAGCTAATTGAAAGGTATTTGAAGTCGTTGAAGGTATTTGAACCGACTTCAATTACAAAATATTTTATTATTTAATTTTCATAAAAAAAACCATATAACACCATAAGGCACAAGTAGTCCCCTTGAAATTCCATCGTTTTCATATAGTCCTATGCTAATGATGGTCAGACACCGTGAATCATTCGTTAGCCATTACTGATACGATCGCCAAATGTTCGAAACGTTATATCTTGTAATTAACCCCTATAAAATGGGGGTTGAAAAACGGTAGACTTCGGTCTTGTCGAAAATAATGTGTTGGTTTTGTTATACCATACCAAATATCTCCAAAACTAATGGAAAGTGGAAAATTTTGTCATTTGTGGTAGATTCGTAACCTTCATCTGAAGAATTTGCTTGATTGAAACCGCTAATGGGGGACCTGAAATCATCCTCCATTAATAAGAAACTGGTTGACAGCCGGAACTAAGCGGTGTACAACGCTGATATTTTGTATGAAGGTTTCTTAAGGAATGTAGAGACTAGTAAGAGAGGATGTTTCGAAATTTCTGTGATAAAACGTATTTCATTTTACAGTTCACGCAAACGGACTTAATGGCTGCCACTAGATTTTATATAAAACTTTTAACCTCAAATGTATATAAAGTGTCAAAAGTCAACATAACGTCAATTGGCCATATCGTGGGAACCTCGCCACCTGTTTACAGTCAGTTTGTCAGTTTGTCTACCATCTTTACGTATTCCTCGCACTTTTCCCATGCATCCCCATAAGGCACAGCCAACCACCGTGACGCTGCCCTTAGAAAATTATATGCTAATTATATTGGCTTGTAATGCCGTTTTAATTTAAATGTTAGTTTAAGAAACATAATTGAAAAAAAAGTCAGCGTCACGCTCTTTCCCGAATAGCAGGGAGGACACAGTGAACCTAGTGTTGAGGCACTCTGTTCCCTATGCGCCGCCTAATTTTTCGAGACATTAGGTGTTGCAACGTGGAACTTTACTCAGAGATTAAAATAATTAATACCCCCGAATAAGAACCGACAACTTTCACAGTCAGTTGTTCCATTGCGCTACGACGGCCTTAATGATATTAAAATTCGCGAAAAACCAACAAACACTTAACAAAATTACAGTTTTTAAGTAAAAATAATAGTCATTAAAGAAATAAAACCATTATGTGTAATAAAAGAACAAAAATGAGGCTGCAACGACGAGCGTCAGGACTTAGAAGCCAATAAGCCACGGATTTAATTGGTTTTGCGTAAAACGTTGATAAGCTCACAGACCTGGCAAATACTAAGTATTGTACAGATATGACTCAAAAATAAGCGGAATATAAAACTTCTTCATACAGCAGAGTAGACAAAAGGGACCTAGAGTTAAGACACTCCACTCCCCACTTTTCTTGCTCTTTTCGAGACATTGCGTGTTAAGTGGCGGATCTTAATGTCCCCCTTTGCCTTGTGACAAGACCGTGAAAATGAAAATATTAAATGATTTATTTTAGGAAGTTGGAACCCAGCCCATATTCTGTTGTATAAATTATATTACTGTAAAAGGGGAAAAGCATCTATCCTGACCAATTTTTTTATTTATAATATTAGAAGAGAGGCTACAGCCTTTACAGGCCTTTCTCGACTCGGTCTCTATAACAAAATATTTTTTTCAATTCAAATTCGTAGTTCCTGAGATAAGCGCGTTCAATCAAACAAAATCTTCATCATTATTATATTAGTACAACACAAATATAAAATATAAAGCAAAATCCTATTCCAAATGTTACCTTCATCAAAAGCAATAGATAATCTTTGATGAACCAGTAATCACCTGCCCAATACGCCGCGATGATTTATTGCGAACGATCCAGCCGGATGTTTGTTTAGTCCATTATTACAGGTCGGTAGCGTCCACCGTCGACGCCTCAAGTGTTCGAGTCGATCTGCTTTATCAAATAATCACTTATTTTATAAGGTTCTGATGAACTTATTATCTTTTTTGAAGGTTGCTTAGGTGCTGTGGCGAAATTGGTAAGTTTATATTATGGTATAGCGTTGTGGGTACGGCGTTTATCTGCACGCGGCGGCTGGGGGTTCAATTGCCACTTGAGGGAATTAATAATTTTCATCTCCTCGCTCTAGTAAGAAGACAAACCGTGGCGTTAAATTCCGCCACTCAACACGTAACTCCTTATGTGATAGTCATAGTACTTGGTATAATTGCACCAGAAGGTATCCTTTTAACGAATTAGATATGCTTCGTTGCATTTTTAAGTATAACATTTTTTTTGGTAAATTGATGTAAAATCCAAACAATTTACCAATTTTCGATAAACGGTAAACTTCTGTTGCTTCTAACAATGCTATAAAATGGCCGCCCAAATTATAGTAGTATAAGTTTTTTACTATTATTTTGTTTGTTTGATTGGTGATTATAATTTGACTAGTTCAGCTAGAAATACTGATAGCATTTGTTTTTTTTTAAAGAAAAAATAATATTTGTTTTGATATAGTAATATAGATTACCCTGTGGCACATTTATTAAATAAATGCCATAGTTTTGGAATTATATTGCTTTCGTGGGAAAACTAATGTAAAGGAGGTCGTCGTGGCGCAGCGTCGCAAGGGTTCCCTCTGCCTACCCTGCTAGGTGCGGGGTACAGCATGAGCTAAAAAACCCTTTACTTTTTTTTTAACTATGCACATATATAAAAAACAGAAAAACAACGATCTATTCTATAATTCATTATTTACACACCAAAATAAGGCGCCAAATCGTAAGCCGAAAATTTCTATAATCAACCGTCGATCCTCAACCAATATATAATCAGTGGTAATCGCCTTGTTTCGTATTTAGACGATATTACAAATTATAACCTTTAAATTTTGTTTGTTTTTCAATAATTTTTTTCAAGTTTAGTTTAGTATATTTGGATCGTAAAATAGAAGCGACGGTAAATAATTATATTCCAAAGTGTAAAGGAGGAAAGTGTTGTTTTTTTTACCTTTTGTCTTGCATATTGCATTGTATTGCAAGAATCTATATTCTATAATTAATATTATAAAGTTGAAAGATATCAGATCGTTTGGGGGTTAGAGTTACCTCGAAAAGTTAAGATTCGTGACGTGTTATATACAATTGTTAGTTGTTGTTGTTAGTTACATATTTACATTTCAACACGGAGGCGAAGCCACAAGTTGCAGTTAGTATATAACTCAGTTTGTTAACGTAGATATAATTGTCTTACTTTACTAAAACAAAAGATAAATATAAAAAATATATAAGGTTTTAGGTAGGATATAATTTATGACATAATAAATAGTAATAAATAACAACAAATATGTAAAAAGTGCTTCAACATACAGTCAAAACGACACGGGTTCAAATTCGACCGATCGGAAAATCTTTGTCCAAAATTACCTATCGTCCACATCTCAACTCAAGCCACAAATTACTAATCCAAAAAAATAAAAGCCACCGCCAACGCCGACGAAGCATAGAAACTGTCATATTTAAAATTGATATAAGATTATATACAGAAAAAATGAAGCTCCTTACCGATGACAAAACAATATTTGTTTAATGAAATACTTCCTAATTATTTGCACGCAAATTTCTTCATAGATTTAGAATTCCTTAAATGTAAAAGGTATCTTTTTTAAAAGAAATAAGACTCAAAATTCATATTTCTTTTATATTACTAAAAAATATTACAAAATTACACAATTTTAGTTGAAATTTTAGTAAAAATTGAATTTTAAGCCTTGTTTTATAAAGAATAAAAGTAAATTTTCAGTAAAAAAAGTAATCTAGTTGAGCAAAATCGGTAAATCTCGTTTCGGCGTGACAAAAGACTTTTTTCTATGTCGGTGGCCGGCGCCTGCGCACTGACTGGCAAATTTTAGTTCCTATTTGTCAAATAATTGCGATTTTTTTAAAAAAAAAATGCAAATAAGCCACTAATTATCATAAATACATGATGCTTATGACAGGTGCCGACTTTTGATTAAAAAAAGCGTTTATTTAGTTTTTTGTTGTTGTTTTTCTATTTTCTATTACTATAAATACTACAAACTGTAGAATAGTATCTTTAAAACAAAATAAAGTATGTTTATTTGAACATTTTTCTGTATTAAAAATTGTACGTAGGAAATACTAAAGTACGTAAGAAATGGCATGATAACCTTCCGAACCTTATTTAATTGTATATTTTAAGTTCTTCGCTCTAGTGTCAAGGCAAAGCGCAGTGTTGAGTTAACGCCACTCAACAAGCAATGCCTCCAGAATTCGGCGGAAAATGGGCAACGGAGTGTCTTAACACTAAGTTCCCTCTGCCTACCCTGTTGTGTGCGGAACACAGCGTGAAGCTGATTTTTCTTAATAATATTTCAAAAAAAATAATTATTTACGTAAAAAAAATATTAAAAAATAACGAAACCAGGTAATTTTTCCTTAATGATATAAATGACATAACAGAATATCCCATACAAACTGTACCTCAAAATATAAAAACGTCTGTGAGACACTATTACAGGTCTTATTACAGGTGTCGTGAGTGGCAGTGACGTATTGTTTTCTCCGTACACCTTTCTCAGTGTAATATGTCCTTGAACATTGATATTATAATGGAAAATATTCTTTATGTTATTTGTATATTATGAACTACTATGTACCTTTTACAGCAGCATGAAGAGAAAAAGGATGTAAGTATTTTTTAGGTGTAATTTCAAGTTTTGTTGCATTTCAATATTAAACAAGCTTATAAAGAGCTGTTAATATGAAATATGATATTGAAATTCAATGAAAAATGTAGTGGTGCAATAAACAGCGTTTGGTTTATATTTAATTATTTTAATTTCACTATTCTGATGGACAAAACGCGGCGTTGAGTTCCGCCACCTAAAACGCAATATCTCACAGATTCGGTAGAATGTGAGGAACAGTATGTCTTAACATTAAATAAGATTAGATTATATTATTCCCTCTTCTTTTCCTGCTGTATGGGAAATGATGTGCTTATGTTCCTTTTTTCAAATAAAACAATATTAAACTTATCCTCTTTTACTCAAAAATCTAGATAATTGAACAAAAAACTTCAGTCTTACATGATATAGTATCTTTTGTAAAGTCTCGCGTGATCTTTGTGGGGTACAGGAGGCTTTGTGAGGCTTTTCATCGAACAATCGTTAAATACACCCGTGGCAAGGGCGAGATACCGCTCACTTTGGAGGTCAAAATATAAGAAAAGAGGTATTAATGGTGACCTAGTTTTAATTTTGTTATTATGACATATGAAAAAAATGTGTAATTTTACCATAAATATTACGATGCATAGTGAGAACGGAATCCACGAATATTATATGGGATGAGGTAGATATACCTAATTTCTTAAAATTTCGAACTTGTTAGTGTTACGCCTAGTTATCTCCTAGAAAGAATACTCAGCTCTTTTCAACAGAACTTCCTTCTGGATGGTGGAAGCTGTGAATCAATCAATTTGAATAAAGTATTAAAATAAATAAAGTCTCGTGCTCTCAAAGCAATTATTTTTAAAAGTTTTTCTTTTTTTTTCTACAAAATGTAACTTTTAACTGACGTCCGATGTGTGATCGCTTCAGGCGAAAATCAACACTTTCAAATGTTGAATCAATTTTATATCATTATAATAATTGATTAAAATAATACAGAGGTTTATATTCTAATTTTATAAATAGCTCCTTATTGTTATACAAAATTATTTATAATAATTATTTAATTTCACGTCAGTAAATAATATCATAGCCTCAAGAGTCACACAGAAAATTTACAAATATATTTGATAATTTACTTAGATTCATCCTATATCCCGCATTTAACAGGGTAAGGGAGAGAAAGAAGTGTTAAGCCACTCTGAAATGAAGAAACTGAAGATAAGGTATCTTCAATTTTAAATTATCGCATTTCGAGTGTGGAAGCTCTACCCCTTTGCGAAATGCCCCCCAGAGCGAAAAAAAAAAGATGGTTCACACTCCCGAGCGGGAATCGAGCCCACTAGCCGTCGCATCACTGTTCGACTCTACACCGCCGCTATGCCACGACCCTCAACAAGTATTTATAAATAAAGCGATATTTTATCATCGAGCTTTTACTAAATAAACATTGACTGTATCTACATTTTTTTATATAATAAATATGAATAGTCTGTTTGATAGAACGTGCTAATCTCAGGAACTTCTAGAACGAAAAACCACATAATATCTCTTATTTATTTTTTCTTTTGTTATTTTCAACTAATATACAGATATCTATTTTAAAAAATATATAACTAAAGAGTCTTTTCATATCAGGGTTTTAAATACCAAAACAATTTTCTCAATAGAATAGAAAGGTAAAGTCATGATAAAATGACATAATAACTAAATGAACCCACACCCTTCCGTGTTCTGTGGTATTTGAACCCGTTTCCTCATGGGTAATCTCGACAATCACTCAATGACATTCTTACTAAATTGCTGGAAGTAGTTCCAGCTAACTGACCGTAAAGTTAAGCTTGTAATACACTTTATATAGTTTAGCAACGAATATTATTTATCTACTAAAACATACAAAAGATGTTTACAAAGTCTATACCAATATTATAAGGATTAAAGATCTGTTTTTTTTAAATGCGTTAATCTCAGGAATTAGTGGCTTGAGTTGAAAAAAAATGATAATTTGCTTATTGAGATGGGCCATAGCGGCTATGATAAGCGAATCCACGTCTTCTTTTATAGATAAATCTAAACTGAACCAGATTTCGCCAAAAATATTAAGAAATTTTTAGTTATAATATAGTAGTGGAACAGCCTTGATAATTTAATGCTAGTGTCACTAGCGTGCGCCTGCGCATTGTAACAATGTGAGTTAATAGGTTCATTGTTGTTTTTTTCCCGTATATATTTATTTCATTTTGTTTTTCCATTATAACCCATTATAAAAACATTATGTTCTCTGCCTGATATCAAGAGTTTATGTGGCGAGGTAGTGTTTGGGAGAAATGCGGAGTACAAAGCGTCTTGATACTGGGCTCTCTCTGCCAAATCTGCTATGCGGGAAAAATTAAAATGCTACTATTTTGTGATGTGGTGAAACGTATATAAAAACAAGAGCGTGAACCTAAAGTAAAAAACTTCAATTTAGCGTTTATTAAAAAAAGGAAATTGCAATATTATAAATATAGAGATAATTTCGACCGGAACAGTGCACTATTAGAATAACTGTTATTAAGAACAAACCTCACACGATGAGAGTCAAAAGGCGTTAAATATCCCAGCTCCTACACACCGCCCTGTAATTTATCTAATATGTATAGATAGATAGATAGATACATTTATTATATAATATTTTGACAAATATTAGCCACTATTGATATGTTTTGTGAGATCCCTAAACTATTTAAAATGATAATAATTATGAAAAAAGCTGTGGTACTTGGAAATATTTGCAATTATTTTTTATCAGTTTAAATTATGAAAGAATTCAAAAGGATTGGTGTCATCATTAAAACGTAAAGGAAAGACGTGGTTTATCAAATATAATATACTCGTATATTTCTTATTTTCTAATGTCTCCTCTCGGAGACTTCGATTAATGTTTGAATGACATGAAGTCGTTCTTGTAAATACATAGAGTATAAACCGTCATAATAGTCGTCATAGCGCAGTACGGCAGCGTCTCACTCAAAACGCGAAGGTTGTGAGTTTAGCAATCGCTGTCTAAGGGAATTTATTTTTTTCGTAATTCCTAGCTCTGATAACAGGATAGTGGGACGTTCAGCTCCAACACTCAACACGCATCTCGGAAAAGAACTTATGCGGGGAAAAATATGAAATAGCCGTAACTATTTACCCAGGCGGGGAATCTTAGATCGGTACATTAGTTATGTACCGGAGAATTATAAATCGGCCAAGTGCGAGCCGGAGCGAGGAGCGTGAAGGGCAGGAGTATTATCTATAAAAACGGCAAAAAAATCACATTAGTGTGGGAGCCCCCTTATATATTTTATATATACTACTATTTAATATTTGTTATTATAATGGCAACTGAAATACATCTATAAAAAATTCAACAGTCTGTTCATGAGTCGGTCTATCTGTCCGTCCGTAAGGAGTAACCTATCAGCAGACCTAGAACTAGTGTTCAGACACTCCATTCTTCGTTCTCTTTCTACATAATTGTTTACAACAAACAATTTTTTTCCCACAGAAATCAAGCAAAGTAATAAGAAATCGCTAGTCTAAATAACGATAAAACCAATATCCGCCAACATCCACCGTGTGTGGCCCTTATTTAAAATTTGCATAATAATATGAATTATTATAAATTTGTTCACATTATTATGTTATAATAGTTAGTAATATTGTTATAGACTAGCTTTTACTTTCGACTTCGCCCGTGTTGTCAAGAGTATGAAATAACTTAGAGCTCTGAATGACAGATGACATTCTAAGTACGGTAGTAACGACCGCAAATAAAAAGTATAATGGGTTGCATTGAAATGAAGCCTATAGCCTTTTTCGATAAATGGACTATCCAACACGAAAACAATGTTTCAACTCGAACCACTAGTTCCTGAGATTAGCACGCTTAACCGAACAAACTCAAGGTTTATAATATTAGTATAGATAGATTTTTTTCGTCAAACCCTAATAGGACCTCTCAATCTGCCTATTGTTTAGTATTTTAGACAAATTGATATTTTATGCTGGCATGTATTAATAACTTAATATAAATAATGATATATAATTTATCATTTAGCTTAATCTTGTTTAGTTGTTTAAGCTTGTTGAGTTTTTTAAGGAGCTCTTTAGAGTTTAGTTTTTGCTTCGTGAAATAAAAATTTGCATTAATTATAATTATAGTTATCATAGGAAATCGTAAAGGATTTAAATTGTTTGAGATAACATTTATATTACTTATTTTTATTGTTTAACTTCTTTATGGTGTAAAAAAATATTATTTTTTAATTATACAAAAACTAGAGTGATTTACGATTGATTGATTTTATCTCACTGCGTCAGGACTGGCCTCAGACCTGAAACTTCGCGAAGCTAAAAAAAATCAATTCTGCAATTTTCATCATCATCTTATTAAATCTATCCTGACAATATCACTTCACCGATAAACCTAGAATGAGATTTTTTTGTCTAAAAAAAGTATCGGCATGACAAATTAGTTGGACTTAACTAAATTTGACAGTCGGAAGTGAACCCGGAACGTATCGGTAAATAACCAACCCTTGCCTACCGTATACAGTTACATTTGGCCCCTTTTTTAGTTCTCTAGCAAATTGTTCCCGTTATATCAAGGTACGTCTTTGATTACAGTTTACTTCGGTATAAACGTTTTGCGGCTTGAAAAAGCCTTCTTTTTTTGCTTTTATTTACGAGTGTTTTTTGTTTTCTTCGGTATTTTGTCATTTATTAGCTTCAAGATTACACCGTGTATACAGGGTAAACAGAGGGTAGTGTTAAGACACTCCGATCCCCAACAAAGCTACAAAAATTATGTTATATTCGTATGTAAATTAAAATTCAATTCACGTCATTACAGATACAGATATAGTTGACGTTCAGTTGACCTGGTAAGGCAATATGAATTTGGATTTCAATACTTTGTTCATAGAGAACGAATAAAAATTGAACGTAACTAGATTTGAACCAGCTCCTTTTCGAAACCGCCTAACCGCTCAGAACTCTATTACGTGCTTATCAAATCTCGCTACGTTTAAATTTTTCTATGTCGTCTAAAAAAGTATCTAACTTTAAAAATGTTCAGAATATTGGATTTCGATCCTCGTAAACAATATACATATACCTATGCATATTTCAAAATGTAGAACGGAGTGTCTCGTCAATGGGTCCTCTATACTCTCTCTTAAAATAGTAAAAAAAGAAAAAAGTACCCAAACATATCCAAATCTAATGTTATTATGACATGACAGTCGTCAGCGTGTAAATATTTTATACCGAGCTTGTTTTTTAGAATCGTTTCACGCCCCATTAACCCTCCACTGACGATCGGATTTCGCGGCACAAAAAGTAAGTTCTTAATTCTCACTTGCCATTCTATACGTTTTTGTTTTATGAAATATATTCAACCTCTCCGAGAGATATTAAAGCGTGGCGTAGAGCTCCGAAACTCCGTAACGCTCACACGGAACGAAAACTGAACTGAAAATGACCAACGGAATATCTTACCTCTAGGCCAAATCTGCTTATACATTATATTAAAAAAACTGTATAGTCTTTAAATTACACAATAATAATTAATAGAAAATACATGAAGATTTAAAATAATAATATAACAAAGCCTAATAGGATTATTATTTAGTAAATAGTTCCTGTTTTTATTAATTTAAATCCTTATCTTAATACAATATCCTAAACACTACACACTTAATACCTGAGTTTATTGTTCTTAGCAACTACCTGTTGTAAAAGTCGGTGAAATTTCAAAGTAAACAACAATGAAACACTCAATAACTCATAAACTCAGTGGTTTTAAATAATATTTAAAGAAAATTAGTAACAGACATTTTTTAGAAGATTTTGAATATTTTTTCTTCCAAATTTCTATAGAAAAAGTGTTTGTAAAGCCTTTTGTTTTATTTACTTTGAGTATTAATAATAATCCTATTAGTGTTGAAAATGTAGAAACATCTCGATATTTGTTATTCAATTCTGGATTAGTAAATTTGGAGAAATGAACTCAATGAACCTGAGCGAGGAAATGTGAATAGTACATCCCTCGAGAAGAACTGAACCCACAACGTTTGAATAATATATTTTTGTTCTTTTTGTTAGTTATCATTGTTGCAGTATAAAATTTAGTAATATATATTATAGAAATTTCGTACACTTACTATTCTTACTTCGTACACTTAGGAGTATTTTTTTAATATTATAAAATTAAAATTTAAGGAGAGTTCAAATACTAAAAAAAAATATTAATATAAAAAATACTTTTTACAAGTAATAGTAAGCAATTTCATAGTTTCATTCATAGTATAAGCTCTTAGTATTTAGTTTTTCTGTTAGTTCATTCACAAAATCCGTTAAAGGGATGTTAAGTTTAATCTAATTATTAATACTTTAGTAAAAACCGTGATTTTGCGTACATGAGAACCAAATTCTGGTAAACGGAGAGACCACCTGGGAAAGGAAGACGCAACTAAATAGACTATGTTATAATATGGATACGGCAAATATTAATGTAATATCGTCATTGTTAGTTTCGTTATTAAATTTGTATTTCTTTTAAAATTTTACGTATTAAGTGCGTTGTTGAGTTCCATCGCTCAATAGAGAGGCACCAATCTAGACGGAAGGCAGAGAATAGAGTGTCTTGACATTAGGTCGCCCACTTAGTCATATGCAGAATAAAGCGTAAAGCTGATAAAAAAACGTATATTTAATTTTTTGGAAGGTTCGTTAGTAGAATAGTTTTAGTAGCCGAGGGTACCCCAAGTCTGAGCTAATCTTCTAGAAATCATTTTATAAACAACAATAGGATTAACTAAAAAACTTATAAGAATTGTGGTTTAGCTTTTCTGGTTTATTGGTATCGAAAATGATTTCTTAAGTACAGGGTTTAATCGATTTTAATTCGACATTGCTTTTCTTTTACTGAAACAATAGTTTTATTTGACAAAAACATTATTCATGTATTCATGTAAAGCCATTATAATCCTGATTTAGAAAAGTATAAGTTATAAATCGAAAAGATAAATATAAAAAATTAAAGATTGGGGCTCCAAATAGAACATTTTGTTAGCTAAGCAGACGAAACCTAGTGTTAAGACACTCTCTTCTTTTACGATTCATTTAATTATATTCAAAAAATTAATACAAAAAATAGCAAAAATTACCATATCCGTTTATAAGTTGATCTACAACACTAAAGGCCACCTACATGATCGTGTAGTATTTCACCCACCTCGGACTAGTGAAAACTATATTATATGAGCAGGTTCGATTCCCAGCCAGTGTCGAGTACCGACTGGTTTTGAGGGAAACAGCGTTTTTTACCTACCTGTTAAGTTTTTAACGTGAACTTTAAACAAAATGCAGTTTTTCGCAAATAAGTTTAGATTATTGATATAATAAGATTTTTATCGTGGTATAGCATACTATTAAGATTTCCACGTTTATGGCAAATTTCAAGAAATCAAATTACTTTTTTTCTATACACAGGTTAAGTAACCTTTACTTGAAGAAATTGCAACCCTTAACAAACTTTAATGTAACACAGGGATGAATAATATATATTTTTTTGTGGAACATAAACAAAATGCGATGGATGTGGCTTTGATTCTGATACGACAGTTTCATTTATTTCACCTCTTAGCGCAACCACTGAAAAAGCAATATCTCGAAAATTTTACGTTTCGTGGAAAAAGAAATGTCATTAAAACTAGGTACCTAATAGTTTCCCTCTGTCAACCTTTTCCCTTACGTAATCTTCATTTCTTCATAACATGTCAGGTTCGGAGGTATCGGAGCACATATATATTAATTTTATAAATTATAAACAAAACATATTCTCTGATATCTATTGAAAACACGTCGAAGTACCGCAAACTGCTACATTACAGGATTTTCTAACAGGAATCAAATAACAATACTATTATACAACTATTACAAAATCCAAAATAACTTTAACTATAAGTCGGGGTTCAAATAATTAATGATGATTACCGTCGGCCATCCCTTTCGTTTGCACGCGAAAAAAACGACCCGTCCCTCTCCCGCGAACTTGGAAAATATATAAAGGGGACCAGGTAAACGGGAAGCTCATAACCCTCCGGGATACCGTTGTGATAACACCTGTATTATTATATTAACTTAAAATGGCGGCTGAGACTTACGGACATCGTCTTTTGTATACTGAAAAAGATATTTTTCCGACTGACGTCATGATGGAATACTCTACTGAAGAGTGCTACCTTTCTTGGCCGAGGTCCCCCGATTCGGGACGATCGAGCCTGGAACCGACTTCTTCGATGGATGGAAACCAAGAGTCACCAACTCACATCGCCTACAGAGGATTGTCGAACGATCTTCTAGAAGACAGTTCCGATGATCTAGAAGGTTCTGGAAAGAGACGGGGTAGAGCTACAAGTGCAGCAGTGTTGAGAAGACGCCGTTTAGCCGCGAATGCCCGCGAAAGGAGGCGAATGCAGAATCTCAATAAGGCCTTCGACAGACTCCGAGGTCACCTACCATCTCTAGGAGCAGACCGCCAACTTTCAAAATACGAAACTCTCCAAATGGCTCAAACGTATATCTCAGCTTTATATGAACTATTACAGTAACGGTGGTAGCAGTGATAAATTAGAAAACCAAATTTATATTAGAATTTAGATACAGGGATATTTATTATATTACGTGAAATTAGAAATGCGTTACCATTAGAGCGAAATTAAAATTTGAACTTTAGTTCGACACGTGGCGTTAGTTTTAGTGTTTAGTGAATCCGTCCTGCCGATTTATTTATTGATCCTAGGACTTATAGATCATTTATAGATTATCTATGAATGGTCCACGGAGATTGTGCTAGAGGTAGACTTGCTTTTAAGTTTTTTAAACATCTTGCCGTATAGTATTATGTGAATAGATTTTAAGATACAATGTTTTGTAAATAAAAACTGTTTTAATTAATATGTTTACGTTTTATTTCTATTTTAAGTTATAATAAAAGCACAAACAAAACTAGTGACTAAAGTTTAATTTGTACATTTTTCAAATTGCTACTATATAGTATTTAAATTTATTACATTTTCATTCAAATAAAAAAAACCCTCAAAATTTCGATTTTATAATTACAATGATTCTAAGAATGAATACTTTGCAAAATATACACATTATACGTTTTATTTAAAGTTTCAGTAACTACCTACTAAAAGCCTACAAAAGTTGCTGAAAATCTTTTGTACAAATTTAAGATATCTATTTGTGCTTTACTTAAGATTAATATGTAAAATTCAAATATTTTTTTGATTTTTTTCTAACAAAAGAGTTTTAAGTACGAATTTACAGACATACATACATACTGAAAATAATGTCAAAAATCTTTTAAAAATAAATTAAATAATATTTTTTTAATATTTTATTTTAAATAATAATAAGCAAATACATTATACTGACTAAGGGTGTAAGTAAAGTAAGTTTAGGGGGTGGATTTAACCATCTGCAAAATTAACATAAACTGACTGATTGTTCTGTCAGATTGATTTGTCGTTGATGTCGCCGCCGTGTGGGGAGGATATGCAGCTCTTATACTCGTAAGTAAGTAGGGAAATGAAGGGAGTAAACAAAATATATCTTTTCTCAAATTTTTAAGAAATAAGTTTTCGAATGGATATTTTTAGGCTAGTAGTGGCGCAGGGGCAAAAGCGCGGGACTATATACGCGACAGGTTATAGGTTCGATTTGCAATCTAGGAAATGAAATATTTAATATTTTCATTTCGCTGTCCTGGTAACGATGCAAAGCGTAGTGTTCCGTCACTCAACACGCAATGCCTCCATAATACGACGGAAAGTGAAATTTGGAAGTTTTTAATGGGAATGGAATATTTTAACCTTAGATTCCCAGGTTCCCTCCGTATGTACAAGATGTACCTGCTATGTACAAGACGCAGCGTGAAGCTAATGAACATAATTGTGAACGTAGAATAAGAAAATTAAATTGGGATTTGTCCCTGCATTTAAAAAATGTTCCGTTTTTTATTGTGTCGAAAAAATAGATTAAAAAATTATAAGAATTTTATTGTTCAACTAGTGACCCTATTAGTAGATATTTGTAGTATTGTTATTGTTTAAAGTTTAAGAATTAAAATCTATTATCTAAAGTCTAACTCGGTGAATATCTGGGATCCAGGAGGGTCCCAGCTTAATTCAACTGCGAATGAAAGTTAAAATCATTACAACTATCATATTATTTATATTGATTGATTTCTTTAGGGTTCAGTACAAAAAAAATGCTTTAGATGATAAAATTTCTTGATGGACAATAAATAATTCTAAAATATTAAAAACAATATATAGTTTTAAATAATAAAATGAAATATGAAATATTTTGAAATAAAAAATGTAACTAAGCTACAACCCCTAAATTAGAAGAATATAACGCTATCGTCCCTCTATAATTAACACGGAATACTTAACCAATGGTTTCTTAATCTAACACTTTGCGTCTCAATTCCGCTGCGAATCTGACATTGACAGGACTGACAGCTGTCACTCCTGACATTACTGACAGCTATCAAATTTGACAAGTATCGCGTACTTGGGCAAGTGATAACGTGTTATTAGGGGTGTCTTTGGCTTTATATCAAGTTTTTGCATGATTTGTGCATTTTATTGTATCATCACCTTGTTAGCGGAGTCGTACCGGTCAGCTTGATGCGGAAAAAAGTAAATGGCATAATGTATTATTAGTAAGAATAAATACACAATGCTGGCACAGCTATAGTAGTAGGTCCAATAATGAACTCGTTAAGTTACATAAAATTTAATCATCTATATAGCTTCACCCTTTATCTTGAATATATCACGATAGGTAGAGGGATAGAGTGCCGAAGCACATTGTACCCCTCGCACCGCCCAATTTCCGAGACATTGCATAGCGAATGGCGGATCTCAACGCCGTGCTTTGTCTTGCTGCCCACTTACTAGTATACCTATACGAAATACAGCGAGAAGCTAAAAAATCCAGTTGCATTCCAATACAATGATAACAAAGTTTTGTCTCTACATTTTAAACTTCTCGCTCTTTTCAAGTACAAAATATTAAAAAAACCGATGTCTATACCTATTCAATTTCACTTACGCATGCGTACAAGCTATTACGCTATTGGTTAGGTTAGGGCCAATCGCGTAACGCACGTACATACATACACAGCAATAGAAATAGATAGAGGGGTTACAGTGAAGCTTATTCAATGTAATAGCTTTTAATGGTTTTGCTTTACATCAAAGGTCAAGGTTAGTAGGTTCGATTCTGATTATAAACTACTATGAAATATGTAGGAGAACTCTACTACTAAAATACTGCACTATTATCTGTATATATTCGTCATACGACAATACACAAGGGTTAGGTACTATTTATATTATACTGTGAGATTAATAATGAAAATACTGTAATTTATGAATAGAATAATTGAAAAAAGTTTTATTGTTTTTTAAATATCTTTCCCGTTGAGGTATATCTCAGGCACACTTGTTGTTGTACGTACGGTGTTATATGTACGTTTTTTTTTACAATCCTACGCTCGTATCTTTGCGCTACGACTCAAAAACGTCAACAACCTCAAAAACGTATGTAATTGAATATATATAATATATGTCATTAATGTAAAATAAAGTATTTCCATGCAGATTTACGATTTTTCTCGCATAATAGACAAAGGGAATCTAATGTTGAGGCGCTCCTTTCTCCACTGTCCGCAAAAATTTCGAGACATTGGCAGAACAATCAAACGGGAATCGCACCTATAATGATTACATTTACAATCAAGCCGCAAGCAGCCCCACTGCGCCACGACAGATATATGGGGTTAATACTAGTTAGTATTTTTGTCAGTTTTTGTTTTTTCCCTCACCAACCAACAACCAACCTCAACCCTCACGCTCGCTGTCAAACCCTATCCCACAGAGACGTCCTCATTCCTTAATTTCCTTCATTATCAAAAACGTCATAATTAAGTTATAAATACAAAGCTGTGTCAAATTTTTGTAAGAAAGTGTTAATTCGAGTTAATTATAATTGTTTAATAGTTTTAACATGTCAAGGTTGACAAGGGTTAAGTGTAACGACTCATTTCTATACTAATCCTAATTATAAAAAAAAAAAACGATAGTTAAATATGCCATCTCAACAAATTAAAATTATTAAATATTTTATTCCCTCGAGTGGAAATCGAACCCGCAACCTGTCATTTACAGTCGCTTGTGCCTCCTCCACGCCAATGCCCCCGATCGAACTCCCGACTATCTAATCTGATATTAATTAATTCCCCCGAATAGGAATCGAATCAACAACCGTCGACACATACACTGTGCCCCAGTAGGTACCTAGAATACTTGTTCAATAAAATCACACGCCCCTCAATCGAACTCCCGACCAAATCTAAATTTGACTTCAGCCGACTTGAGCCGACAGGGTAATTGCGCCGTCTCCGCTCCGGTGCGATGGCAAGATTAACTTTAATTTGGTAAAGGTAATTGTGCTTGTAATTTCAACGCTAATTCTTACAGTTCAAATGGTTTTTAATCTTTTATTTTGTGTTTGTTTGTGCATCTTGTTAAGGATAGAGGTGGATGTTTGGAATGTTTTAGGGATGGTTTTAGGGAAGGGCTGACAACTATACCCCATGAGTGAGGATTAAGCCAATAAACAGGCATAAAATAAAAAATCGGCATGTTGCTTGGAGGATGCTAAGAAGCACTAAGCCTGTGGTTTACCAAAATTTCAACGGAAAGGGGATGAAATGGAATTTAGACTCTTATAATTAAAAATTTTTGGAAAATATAAATAATAAGGTAGACTAAAAAAATCAACCACAAAAATGGAGAGAAAAAATTATTGGTTAAATAATTTAACGAGATGCCCAATTAATAAAGCTTATACTTCGAGTATGGTCGTGGGTTTGATTCTCACTGTATGCACAGTCAATGTAAAAAATTAATCTCCTTGCCAAAGCGAAAACCTGTGACAAGAACAGAGCAACACATAGCTTTCCCTATTCATCCTATAAAAGATTTCTATGGAAATGGTACTTTCACAAACCTCGCGTCACCAGTCTAACGCTACACTACTCCCAGCCAGCCATATAAATTACTAACGTTAATTAATTTAAAACTACATTCATTTAAACCCCAAGGAAGTTCCACAATATAATTTTGCGCTCTCAATCATGGCCTCTTAAGCTCTCTCAGTGAACTTTTTTCAAAAGGTACCTAACTTTTTTAGCTTTTTAATACTTTTTGGGTTTTTTTAATATAACTTTTAAAGTTTTTTAGTACTTTTTGGTTTGTTTATTAATGTTTTAGACCACGCCTTCGATATTAATTCTAATAATGTTATCATAACTCATTTGGACTACCGTAGTAGGTACTTATGGGTGTTGCTCTAATGTCATTATTTATTTTTTTAATTGATCTTAGGAGGTTCGGTTCTGGTTTGCCACCTATGTAGATTGTGTTTGGCACACTTTTTGTGGTAACTTTGAAAATATGTTATTATTTATTATGCTAGATTTAGTATAATCTCTGTTATTAGAGTAGCTTAATTTTTTTTAGCTTTGCATATACCGCACATAGCAGGGTAGGTAACCTAGTGTTCAGACAGTCCGTCCTCTACTTTTCGTTAAATTCTTGAGGCAATGCATGTTGAGTGACGGAGCTCAATTCCGCGCTTTGCCTGCTTACCAGAGAGAAAAAAAATAAAATATTAACTCGAATAGGAATCGAACTTACAATCTTTCGCCTTTACAGTTACACATTTATCCCCTGAATGTAGGTATAGGCCTAAGTATTACAATGAATGAAATATAATAAGTATTTTAGTGTGTAAGGTTTTTTGTTTTCAGTACTTTTTATATGCCGCTAAAGCTCAATAATGGTAAATTGCAATCGTTTTCAATAAAATGCTTATAATTACTATATTATTTCATGTTTTTTTGGCTTGGCTCGACAAATTTACAGCAAGTATAAATGGAGAAAGTTCTGTAACATTAAATTTTCTCATTCTCCGCGCGTACACTACAAAAAAAGGAAGGTGCGTGAAGATAAAATACTAATATCAATAGATAATCCTCGATCTCTACTGTCTACATCACCTGTCAACGCGCTCTATACAAATTGCTCACCGATATCAAACTAAAAATCTATTAAAATGTAATTTATAGCATTTAAAATAAGCATAAAACTTATCTTCATACAGATCTTCGGGAGCTAAAGTGAAACAAATAATAAAACATATGAAACTAGAAAGAGAGACAGAGCAATACAAACGAGAGAGATGAAAGTTCTTCTTCCGGTTGCGCCGGCGCAGGTGACACGAAATTTATTCCGAATTTCAAAACCTCCACATATATTTTATACGAAATGATTCAAACGGCTTTTTAAATATGGACATCCCTTACTCTGTGGTAAAGGTTGACAGTTTTATATTTGTCGACGATAATACCGCAGAGAAAAAACACTTTGATTTATTTGAAAATAATACAGTGATGATAACCTGCCATAGAGTCTTGTAGAGACGCGGGAGATTTCGATTTTGATTGAGATTACTAAAATATATATTTTTTCAATATTTTCAAAATGTTGTTACAGACTTGGGAAATGGAAATAATAAAGAAAACCATATGAAATATTGCTTAGGCATTTTCTAATCCCTCTACGTTCAAATTATCATACATTTTCAAAAAAGCAATTTTATTTTATGTCATATTGTAAGCGCAAACACTATAAAGTAATGAGTGGTGAATTTCAACGCGACAAAAAAATAAATATAACACATTTTCATTCAAGTTCTGTTTACTAATATATGGGAAACTAATATACACTTTATAATACAAGAAACTTTACGCAACTTTTTGCCGAAGTCCTTTTTCTGTTGCATAATTCATATATTTTGGTGAGAAATAATATCATTATGAAATCAATATTAGATAAGAATATAGTAGGGAGGGGAAAAATTATGAATTCAGTGTAGCTTCTAACATATTATATTAAAGAATAATTCTACTCTTAGGAAGAAGAATCATCTTCACGCTGTATCCCGTACATAGTTAGGTAGGCACAAGTCGTAGCGGGATTGGTACTAGGTTCTGAGGTGTGTTTTGGTTCCCTATTTACTGCGGGATTTTGGAAGGAAGTAGATATCGTATAGGAATATTGACGTAGCTTGATAAACCTACAGTTTCGAGCTAAGTTAAAGCGTTTGACGGTTTCCAAAAGTTCAAAAAGTTAGATAATTTTAGAAATGGATCATTAAAAATGTTTTTCTAATCTCAGTGTAATACTAAAATGGTAAAAACATTTATAAATTAGTTATAAAATTGAGAATAGAGTGCCTTGGCTCTACATTCTCCACCTATCTAAGAAGCCTATCTAAATATGTGGTTTAAACCAAAAATTTTTGAGAATTTCACTTATTTAAGAAAAGAAATGGTTATATCTCATTATAATGCAAAACATTAACATAATTGTGTCGTTCATATCAATTTAGTTACGGCTGACAAATCGAAATCGTTTAATATGAAATACTCCAAGTCTTTTGTAGACTCCCGGATTTTTTGGTTATACCATTTTTATATGAGAATTAAAATCCCATAAATTTGGTATTTAGTGGTATTTAACAGATTAAGTTGTCAGGTGACTGTTGGTTTTCTTATATTTTTTTGGTACACAATAACTTATAAATTGTATAGAAATTAGTATTGATAGCATATAATTATTGCTCTCGCATTTTAGATGGTAGCGTAGTTAAGAAATGTTTTACTGAGTATATCTATAGATTGTTTCGATTTTTCGGGATTTCTTTAAAACTGTGGGTGGGCGGTGGGTAATGTAAGTAATTTGTATATTCTCATTCCCCCGAGTAGATTAAACCCACAACCACTTTGTCTCTCTGCACCACAGTGCCGATCAAATTAACAAGTTTAATATTTTTTTACCAGGGAACTTAGTGTAAAGACACTCCGTTCCCATTTAACATTTCCGTTCCCCGTCGATCTACTTTGCATGCGGCAGATGATTCAATATAAATAAAATTGAAATTTTGCTACTGTAAAGTACGAATGTATAACTCTGTTTAAAAAAACGCTTAGTCATGTTATCCAAGAGGATGTGCGTTCACATTTCAACCTCTTATTTTTTAAATTAAAAAATAACAAATAGCTTCACGCTTTTTCCCGCACAGCAGGTTAAGCACTGTGAACCTAGTGGTAAAACTCCGTTTCTCCTTTTCACAAAATTTTCAACGCATTGCGTGTTGGGTATTGAGCGGAACTCAACGCCGCGTTTTGTCTATTAGAGAGGCGTTATAACAATACTTTATTTCCCTGAGCGGGCTTTGAGCCTGATACCATCACGTTTAAAATTAAAGGCTCGTTTCAATTATATTTATTTTATTTAATCTGTTATTAAAACACTACTTACAAAATCTATTGTTTTATCATATTATACAAAATTTTAAGTAACCACATCAAAAATTTAACAGAAACGTCATACAAAATAATAAAATCAATACAGAATATGAGATTAATCTTACAAATTGTTCAAGTGTTGCTACCCACCTGTGGGAAATTCTCCCGGAAGCCCAATTTGTCGACTCTACGCCCATCTTATAGCGCGACTTCCGGTTTGAAATAA
>DWNA01000551.1:0-21778 GCA_018249835.1 Heliconius besckei | reverse complement strand
CCGATATTGAATCTAGGACCTTCTAATCTCAAACCACATTAGTTTAATTTAAAAATTAAGCAAAAACACTTAAATAAATCCATCTACCTACCTGTTTTTTAAAATATCAAATTTTCGTCTTAATTGTGATATGTGACAAATGCAATGGGAAAGGTGACTTTAGTTCAATATCCTCTGACATACACTTTTTAATTTTTATTCCTTTATTTTTATACTCGACTCCTGTCACTGGGGCGTAATAAATATAGTTATTTATTGTGATTGTTGAAATATTAAAGGTTATGTATCAAAATGATTATTTTGAAGATACAAGTATAATTTTGTACTAATTTATGCATTTGTTTGTGGGCTCAGTTCTGAACGTGATATATTTTCTTGTCTTCACTTAACGTCTCGCAAAGCAGTGTAAAATCGTCATATTACTACTTCTTAGTCTTGAGTAGCGGAACTCAACGCCGTAGAAAATCATATATTTAAATTTCAATTTTTTTCTTGATGGTTTAGTTGTCTAGTACCTATTTTTTTTTAAATAAACAGAAATTAAAAAATGAAGTAATGTGTGAAAGCTATCTCTGCACTCATCATCAGGAAGATAAGTGAAGAATAATTGATTTTATGTTCTACGCTTTCAGTAAAATTGTAAATTTAAAATGGCCGTCACATAATGGAGTGCATACACCATCCAGTCAATTTTCGAGACATTGCATACTGAGCGGCGGAACACGTCGCCACGAATCGTCTACCAAATCGAAGAAATTCTCGTAAAATAATTTAAATATAATCATTCCCCCGAGTGAAATCGAACCTACAACCATCGCATTTACAGACACACACCGACCACGATGCCACGGCCGTAAGGCCTCATCTTCTAAAGTGACTGACACGTTGACTGCCACATCCAAAAAGACAAAACAACACGCTATACAGGTAATCATTAATAGAGCGCATAGTAGATCGACGCCGGCCTCATTACACGAACTCTGATACACCACTTGTGAATTTATTAGCCTCTGGGTCCATGGAGATGCCGGACTTTGATATTTTTGTTGCCTTTAAGGTCTAGTAAAATTTAATTTTGCTTTGTTATATTACTAATTTTTTTTTTCGATAACTATAATTTACTTGCTGTGAATGATCCTAAATTTTAAAAATATTGACTGACAGAACGGAATTTATTTTCATTTTAATATGAATATATTAAAGATTTTTTTAAAATATTTTTTTAACTTAATCTCGTTCGTGTTTTCTCTACTTTATGTGATATTTGCACAATATTTTATGCCTGTCATCACAAAATGTATATGTATGTATATATGTACATATATAGGCCATAACAAAAAGCAATTTTTAACACGACAGATAAACAATTATTTTTTTTGAACATGTACATAATTCAACACGATGTTACTAAATAATATTTTTTAAATATGACATTTTTTGCTCAGTTCAAAAAAAATGATAACCATTAACATTTTGAAGTAAACATTTTTCAACAGCATCACTTATAGATTACCTCCGGACAACACTAATATGTTACTATATTTACTATCGAGAGCTTATCAAAACGTTAACTCTACAAGATATGTCCGGCAGTCGTCTAGATACTGCAACATAACCTGGCGAATATACGACTCGACTTGGAGGTTTCATAACTTCTAGTCAATCTGCATACGGCTGTAAAGTGTAAGACGAATTTTGAGTTGTTCTTGTCGTAAATTCCACGTAGGTTTCGGATGCAAACCAATAAATATATCGGTTGAGGGGGTGGGGGTGGCAGGACGGTGGATAAACATGAATGTCTACACGCAGTATACTGCAGGCTGTGTTGCTGAATTTTGGATAGTGAAAATAAATACTTTTTTAGTTTTATATTTTTAGTGCTAGTGAAATTTAATGGTTTTAGGCTTCATCCAGTATCCTGCTCAGTATTTAAAACTCATTTCAGTAAAGATATTGCTATTACGATTTTTACGAGGATTAAGTACGCATTGCTTTCTGGTATAATAAAAATCAGTGAAGATAGATATTTGATTTAAAATGTTTATATTTTATTAAGCTTTCATTATATTTTTTAATTAGGGGGTTTTCTATTTTTCCATAGTGTTAAATTGTAAGAGAGAGAGAGAAGAAAAAGAATATTATTTTTTTTTGCTCTGTCAACAAAAGACTTTTTTTTCAGAATTTTCTAAATAGATACTAAAATTCCTTAACTATTATGTAATTGTAATATGACCTAATATTCCCACTAAAATTGCACCAGCGTATACCATTTGTGGCATGCAGTGTACTCCCAAGACAGGCCTCACTCAATATCGGATATTGTTCTCACAAATGAGTATTTATGTCATCGTTTGTATAAAATGTTCCCGATGTGCCGCGAGCGCGCCGCTGTCGGAGTGCCTGCCTTCTTGTTTATTGAGCAAACTTTCTTGAATATTTTTGTTCTTGAAAGGTTTCTAAGGTTTTTTGTGTTTTTTGGTTAGTATTCAATTTGGGTTGTTGGGGTGATATAGTTATTATGGTGTGGGGAAAACAGGTGTACTGAGTTCGAACCTCGACGATATATAGATAGTCTTCATTTTCCAATTTCAAGACATGTTTTGTACAATGGTTGAATTTTTTCCATTTTCTGCCAAATTCTGTAGCGCGTTTCGCCTCCACACCAGAGCAAAGAAGTACATTACATATTACATTTCCTCGACTAACAATGGAATCCACATCCTGTCGCATTTACAGTCACGCGCTTGTGCCACTGCGCCACAACTGGCCTGAAGTACAATAATATTCATTTACTAATTTCTTTGAGCGAGGAAAAGAAGCTTTTCCAAAAAATGTATGAAATGGCACATTCGTGTAAGGTCAAACACGTCAAAACTCCGTCACGGTAACTTCATTGAAATATTGTATGAAACTGTATACTCAACAACAGCTGTCTGTTGTAATTTTAATGCAAGTAATTTATTGACACGACTTAAAAAAAAATTACTGACAAGTGCATATTATCTCTTTATTTATTACTTGTCTTGTATTTTATGTCATAACCTTTTTGAAATAATGACAAATACAATATACAAGAATATTAGTATAGGACAAGTGACATTTATATTCAAAATATTAAATGTAACTTTAGATGGTCGTGGCTGTAAACAAAAGTTGTGTGCTTTATTCCCACTTGGGGTAATAAATTATTTTTGGTACCTAATAAGACGAAGCGCCATATGGAGTTCCAATACTCAATACACAATCTCTCGAAAATTAGGCCGGAATGTGGAGAACGGAGTGTCTTAATATTAGGTACTGCCTACTCTACTATATGCGGGATACGCCGTGGAGCATTGCTTATAACGTGGCAATAGGATCCGATCAAAGTTTAGATTAGAGGCGCCCTTTTAAAATATACATTAACGTTCAATATATGTATAAAAAATGTATATAAAGTTTTTATTGTATCTTTTACAATACAATATCTAAGTATAATATACCTATGAAAATACATTATACACTTTACATGTATTCTACACTAACTTTGTTTTAACTTCACCTTGCACCAGCACAAATCGCTCTAAACAAAGATGGCAAATTAACATAAAAACAGTTTAATCGTAACTCCGCACCGGCTATCTCAATACTAACATATTATCATAAATTAATCGAATAAGGCATCGCCGGTCGTTTACGCGCGGGCGCATGATAAGTCGAGATAAAGTGAATGTACTAGCGAGGAATATACTAGTGCCATTATATGATATATATAGTTTAAAATAATAAATAACTAGTAATTTACGTATTTGGATTATTTTTCTTTTCTTTCGTTATACTGAACTCTAGGAAACATTTGAACAGCTTTTAAGTTTGGTTAGTTGAAATGTATCCTTTTGTTACTGTATCCTACAAGAATAGTTGTTAAAATATTTCCTTTCTTTTCTCATTGTTTCTTGTTTCAGGCTGTATCCCGAATAGCAGGTAGAGAGAACCTGGATTCCAGTGTTAAGACACTCCGTTCTCCACTTTCTTCCGTATAACAATTTAATCTAACAATAAAATTAAATTGCAAGGGCGAAGCGTGCAAGTGCAACTGCGGCAGGTTGTGAGTTCTATTCCGACTCCCGGAAATGAACGTGAATGGAAGTGTCTTAACAAGAACATAACACTTGTTGCCCAGGATCCCCCTGCCTACTCTGCCATGTGCTGGATACAACGTGAAACTATTGTTGTTCTTTAATTATGGCGATCTGAGCGTGCCAGTTCAGCACTAATCACTTCGCCAATGTCGAATGGAAAACACACAAAGGAGAATGTACGAACGTGAAACTAAGAAAATTAAATAAGTATATTAAAAATGATAAGACAGCAAAGCTTTACTTTTAAATAACTAAAAACATTTTAATTATATAAGATGAACATTAATAGCCATTGAATCTGAATTAACTCCTTTTCGGCAAAAGTAAGAATTAAATCACTTTGATAAAAATGACGCCATCTTGCTGTAAATTACGTAAACTTTTACGTTAATTACGTTTTTAAAAGTCGATGTCTTAGTTAATGAAGTTTATCTAAATAATACGTTTGAGCTGAATGTTTATGAGAGGATAGTGTTTTAAGGATTTTTTTGTAACTTTACGCTTTATCCCTAGCGGGGTAGCCAGGAAGAGAAGAGCGCCAATATATGCCCTTGGGGGGTCCTCATGCTTTATTACGTAATACTCCTGTATTTTAGAAAATCTATATAAAATTAGAATCCGCACCTTTTGGATACTGTTGAAGCACACATTGCCAGTACTCTTATATCTACAATAAAAATGTATGGTTCAACCATATAGCGGAAATTCTTATAATATACTTGTTATTACTATTTTTTTTGAAGGAAGTCTTTTACGAATTTCCAGAAACAGTGTCTTAACAATTAGGTTATTGAAAAAGCCTGAATTTGTTTAAGCTCTTGCGTTCAGTGGCGCAACTTAACACCGAGAAAATGAAAATAGTATATTGCCCTGACCGAGGACCCTGACCCTCAACTAAGATATGAAGCTACAACTATCACGCATTTTTCATTTAGTATTTGCTATACAATAAACTCACAGTCGAATAACCGAAGTTCCAAATAAGTCTGTATAAAATATACGACAGTCGGCCTTCACTCGGTCACACGTCGAACACTGCTCATTGCGTGACATTCATATGACAGCCAGTCAATATGGACTGGATATGAATCTAGTACTTAAGCTTGCTATAGTTTTTGGTTTGTGTTATTAATTTATTTAATTTATATAATTAATTGAGTCTGTAGGGGTTTTGATTCCCACTCATTTCTCTGCTTTATTAAAAAGACCTGGCAGAGTTCCGCCATTCAATACCAATGTTTTCCGTTAAGACACTCCGCTCCCAACACACCGCTGAGTTTTCAAAACCACTTATTATTGAATGGAAAATTCAACTGCACTCCTCAACGGGAATCGAACCCACATTATCACCCGTGAACTATCGCACTTACAGTCAAACGCCGTGCCACTGCGCCATGACAGCCTGCCTCACTATAGGATTATTATATTGTATGTTAGACAAGAAGTTAAGGACGTAACAAGGCCACCAAAACTCGAGACCTTGGAACGAGGTGTGAATGAACGCCGCGTATATTTACGATCCATTCATAAATTTCAACGTTATACTGTTACAGTACAGCCTACGCTATAAGCTTGTTTATTTATGCTTTAAAAAATCAGTTTCACACCTTTTTTCGTCGAGTAGAGTAGGCAGACGGAACCAAGTGTTTAGACACTCAATAAAATTATAATATTGACACCGTGCTACTGTAATCGCGACGATTGTGAGTTCGATTCCTACTTGGGAGAATGAAATATTTAAAATTTTCATTTTCGTGATCTGGTCATAAAACAAAGCTCGGGTTTGAGTTCCGCCACTCAGCACGCAAGAAGAATTCAGCTGAAAGTGGGCAACCCAAGTGTGTTATAGGAATGGAGTGTCTCAACACTAGGCTCCCAGGTTCCCTTTTCCAACGCTGCTATTTGTGACATACAGCGTAAAGCTGCCACTTGCCGCCAAACTCTTGACATGTTGCGAGTTGAGTAGCAGAACAACACTTTTTTAAACACATATTTTACTTAATATTTTATTACCACAATTTTATTATAGAAAATTTTGTTGATCAATAAATTAATTGTAAATTGATTAAACATAGCTAGATATGTATCAGCATTTAAATATTTGCATAATTTAATCATGGTTTCCATATAAAAATGAAATCAAAATTTATATGCAAATATTAATTTTATACAAATAAACTAAAATGACAATGACTTTTAATATTTATATTTATTTATAATTATACATTAGATTAGATGATCAAAGACTTATATTATAATAAGCTGAAGAGTTTCTTTGGTTCAACTCATAAATCTCAGGAATTGCTGCTACTCAAAATGAATAAAATATTTGTGTATAGGATAGCCCGGTAATTTACGAAGGTTATAATTCATTAAATTGTGTACGCAAGTGTCGTAACGGAAACGGAGTGTCTTAACACTAGGTATCCAGATTCGCTATCCCACTATGCTATGTGCGGATCGATACCTAATCGTTTTCATATCAGCCACCGTACATTTGCCTCCACCTCTCGAAATTAGACTGTGGCTTGTGTCATACACAATTCTTACTTATTATCCTTTAACCGAACAGGCGAAGCCCTATACAAAAGCTAGTATTCCACATATCCCCTACAATTCCTCCAACAAGTTTAATGTCCCTGATTAATAGTTATCGACACAACAATGTGACGTCCGCGCGTCGCCGCGCCGGGGACGTCGCGTGCTTCCTTTAGATAGTGTGTACAACGGACCAACGGGAAACGACGACGGGAACGGACAAAGTTGGTGCCCCGCTTTAATTACCCACCATGCCTGTGCTAGCGTTGTTTTTTTGTGATGCTCTTATATAATAACGCTTAAGTATTATATATCGAGACATGGGACAGCTTCTACCTGAATATACTCGGGGGATTTGGTCTTTTCCTCGCTTTGGTAAAGAAAGCGCAGCGTTGAGTTCCACCCCCCCCAACACGTAATGTCGCGAATATTTTTAAAGCGCGTTAAATATGGAGTGTAATACCAGGTTCCCTCTGTACGCGGGATACTACAATATCAAAATCTACAATATTATATTAATATTATGATGGACGGTCAAAACCAATTTCTTCTTGTTGCAACTCACCTAGTAATTATAAAATACCCAGCCTAGATCTAAGCCTAACCTATTAGCTCTAAGCTAAGATTAATAGACCTAAGTCTATAAAATATCTCTATGTAGTTTAAAAGCTGTAATAAACTACTTTAATCTATTATTCTGTAACAATTAGGTAGATTTCCTGAAACTCACGTGGAGTTGTATCCCGCATACAGCTATTATTACAATGAGCTTAACGCTGTATCTCGCACACAGCAGAATAGGTACAGGAAACCTTGTGTTAAGAATTCCTGTTCCCCAGTTTCCACCGAATTCTGGAGGCATTGCTTGCTGAGTGTTTATCAATCAACGAATTCAACGCAAACGGAATTCAACGCCGCGCTTTGCCCTGTTGGCAGAACGAAGAAATAAAAATATAAAATATTTTCTCGAATGGGAATAAATCCCACAACTTGTCGCGATTACAGCCCATCGCTTGTACCCAGAATTCGGAGGAAAGTGGGGAGCGGAAATGTCTTAATGGGAACAGAGTTTCATTAGGTTCCCAGGTCCCCTCTTGTTCCACCTTGCTGTGTGTGGTTTACAGTGCTAAAAAGGAATACAAAATAAATAACATATGCAATCTCTGTTACAATCCTATCGTAATGTTTGTAGTTTATGGATTATGAGAGGATAAAAGGACTTATGCGGACATTGACCTTAGCGATGTGTGTCAGTTTGCTTAACTATTACTGGTAAACATATGTACGTAAATTTTATTTGTAATAAAATGTTCATTCAATGTTATTGATAAATATTATCTAGTTTTACTTACACTCTCTCATAATAGAAATATGGTGTGTTATCTCAGAAGAAATCAAAATTACTATTTTCAAATATCTAAACCACACAATTTATGGATTACTTACAATTAATTACTATTTATTACATATATTGCTCCTTTGGTAGGCGTAGAGAAACCAGAGTAAAGTTGGGTTGGGACTTTGTTTTTCAATTTTCGCCTATTTCGCTAATCTAAGACATTGCTTTTTGAATGTTATTATTACCAATATCAAATCATAGAAAGAAACCGTAAATTATTTTGTTAGATGAACGAGAGCGTCGAGGCGCAACGGCACAGTATCTGTGCTGTTTGTTGTTGTAGGGTGTAGATTCATTTAACACTCGGAGGAATGATTTATTCTCTGAGCTCTCACTGTTACCAGGGCAAATCTCTGCGTAGAGTTCCCCACCACATTCAATATATCTAAAAATGAGCGGAAAGTATGAAACGGAATGCCTGAGGTTCAGAGAGAGCCTATCATGCTGTAAGTGGGAAATAATTAATTTCAATTCTAATAACAATTACTTTCGAACCATAAGCTTAAAACCTTTATATATATATACTCGTATATATGAGGCACCCATAGATACTCGTGGGTGTTGTGGCCGCGGTTAGTGCCACCATAAAGCCACATAACTTGGATTGACCGATCGCTCGCGAACATTTCGCAGCGTATAATTTCAAGCCATAAAGCCCGATGACAGTAGGTATAGTGGCGCCCGCGAAAATTGCCCACTTTACGATGCTAAATTACGCATATAGTATGCTAAAAATGATGTTACTGAACTATTTTTTATTGGAAAATAAGCTTTATTTGTATGGTCTTAGCGTTGTTTTGTATTTTTGTATGTTCTCATACAAGATTGTATGGGGAAAGATAAGCGATGTTTGAATTTGTTTGTTAGATTTGATTGACGTGTTCTAAATTAAAGATCTGTGGTATCATTTGCGGGTAATAAGTAGAATTTTATACTAGAGTGGAATTGTTATTTTTTTATAGGTTCGAGGTATAATAAAATAAAAGCAATCAGAGGGAACCTGAAAATCTAGTCTAGTCACATTCTGTCCTCAAGTTATCACCCAATTTACAACGCTTGCTTGCGCTTTGTCTTATTTCCAGAGTTACGAAAATTATAACATTTGGTGGGAATCGAACCCACAACTGTCATGTGACATTGTGATCATATCTATTAACATTGATTTCTAATGAAACCCTTAGTAGCATGAGACATATATAATGTGAGTTCGGCTTTCATTTGATGTATTAATTGAGAACACTGTGAATTACAATACGTACTGTAATTTAAAGCGTGGGTGTGTGAAATATTTCCCTCTCCGATCTACTTAAATGAAATGCGGCGTTTAGTACCGGAAACGAGCACACAACAATTCTTATAATAATAATAATAATCTTTATTTAGAAATATCGATTACAAATGAGTAATTCTTAATTAGTAAACTATTTATATTTCAAAAAAATATATATATTATACCAACTCACGTATGACACACTTCGCTAAGGTCAATGAACGGATAGAGATCCTTTTATCCTTACAAAATTTCTGCATGTAAAAAAATAATATATAGGTGTATTTTTTATTGATTCCCAGTAGTGGGATTTCAGTTTTGGTTGTTTGTTGAGCAATGCGGCGTTAAGTTCCACCAACCCACACTTTTATATAACAGGGCAAAAATGTATAATTAAAATGAATTGTATTTATAGATTCTTAGGCAATACAGGTTATTTTTTCCATTCAATACCTATAAACCATGTAAGTTATTATAGGATGATAGACAAATATTGCAAAAAAACAAGTTTCTTTATAGAACAAGCCAACCGACGCTTGACTTTACATTATCGCCTTAGCTCCTTATCGTCGCTTAATTGTTTGTGTCTAAACAAAAACGCGGCGTTTATTTCCGCCACCGTTTCGTCTCTAAATTAGAGTAATAGTGTAAAACTGATGATATTTCTAGATTCTCAGCCTATACACATCCTTTTATCCTTTCAAAACCTATTAACTATGTAAATTATTATAGTTTGATATATCCAAAAATTGCATATTAAATAAATAAACTTTTTATATATATATAAAGTTTATTTATATCTCAAACGGTCTGTTGCGTCGTAACGTTGACAGTTTATCGTCAGCTGTCGCCCGATTGATTCTCAGGTAGTTATGTCTGTAGATGAAGTATTTAGATACAGTTTTATGGACTTATCTTGTCGTATTTTTATGGTAGGTAGTATGTACGTATATGC
The DNA here is from genome assembly GCA_018249835.1 of Heliconius besckei. Lineage (NCBI taxonomy): Eukaryota > Metazoa > Arthropoda > Insecta > Lepidoptera > Nymphalidae > Heliconius > Heliconius besckei. Next base: position 11,495 of record DWNA01000551.1, on the reverse strand, counting down.
TTTGACCTATGGATATGCTTTATTTTTTGTAAATTTGTAGTCTTTACACTACTACAAGTCTTTAATAACTTAAATAACCACATTATTTAACAATAATAATAAATTTCATGTTGTAACATCCTTCCATAATGAAAAACAGCAACAAGTAATAACAATTATTAATTATAGTTCGGAATAAATTTTTCTCAAAGACAGAGAACCCCCTTCCCTGTTCGACCAGTATCGCTGTAAAAGCCAATAGGGCAACATTAACTTCAAATTCGGAAAAAAGACGACGGTGTGTCTTCACTCTTGGTTCTAAATGCCTAATCAGAACACCGAAGATATAAAAAGCACCGTTAAGCTTAAAACAAATTCTTCTCATCAACTCTACATATTAAACGTTCTTATGGTATTGTATTGATACAATCACGATTTGAAGTAATTAGCAAATCCAAGTTTTTCAAGCATAGAAGGGTATGCAGTGGTTCAGTGTTAAGACACTCTGTTTGAAATATTGCATGTTTACGAAACTTATAATTAACCAAGCTTTTTTTAGCTTCGTGCTCTATTTTGCACATAGCAAGGTAGGCAGGGGAAACCTGGCTGCCTAGTGCCATAATTTCTGGAGCGCTTTGCTTCGACGCTAGAGCGGAGAAATGAGAATAAAAAAGTTAAATGAATATCTCACTCCCGCGATTGGGAATCGATCCCACAACCGTCGCGTTTCCAGTTAAACCCTTGAGCCCCTAGGCCACGACGGCCTCTGACTAACCAATTATGGTTTTGACGTAAAAAATAAAAGAACGGTAGGTAAAGTGATATCGACAAATATTTTACGATTGATCGTAAAATCAATACGTAATTTCGGCAGAATATAAAACATTATCAGATGTTGATAGGTATTGTCTTACACTTTTATAGCAGTTATTAAGTTAGGACCGTTTTAACTCAGTTGCTTCTCGATGGTTGTAGGTTCCATTCTGACTCTAAGAAATGAATGTACTTACCACCTATATTAACTTGGTTTTTTTTTCCTTGGCAGTGAGGAATAGCGTGGCATTGAGTTCCGTCACGCAACACTCAATGTTTCGACAAGGTGCGAAAAGTGAAAAACGGATTGTTTTAAAACACTGATTATCTCTTCCTAGATGTAGTAGGCACCTAATGAGTAGATACATCTTTCACTTCATCATCAAACTCTTCATACATTCCACCCGGGGGGTCTTCATGCTTTTTACGTGACCTTCACCCATTAGTATCCATACTGCATTCTCTAAGGTCCCACAAGGTTTCCCCTTGCCCTCGTTACCACTCTCTCTTGTTTCCAACCTCCCACTCAATGTCTCCTTTCGGATTTGGTCAGTAAAGTGACTCCGCATATCCTAAGAAAAGATCGTATCTTTATAGTAGGTACCTCCTATACATAGAGTATTTTAGAGGAGATGATCACCTTTATAGCAAGTTGTTAAATCAGTTATTTGCATTCTTGTATAGTTTTCTAAAGAAATATTTAGAAATTAAATTCCATTATTCGTTTCGTTTCTTAATGTGATAATTTTGTATGAAAGAATTTTAGAAAGAATACGTTATTTTCTCAATAAATTTTAATAATTAATTGGTTACATATAGGTAGTAAAACAAAAGGCGATGTTTAAGGGCGTAGGTAGGTTATAAGTAAGTAGAGAAATCTGTTACTTATCTATTTTTGAATGGCATGTTTTTAACCACTTACCTACCTTAAAATAAAAATCGGTCAAGTGCGTGTCGGATTTGCCCACTAAGAGTTCCGTATCAATTTTAGAATTATAGAGTTTTGGGAAGTATGTATCTAAATTTTATTTTCTGGATCTACTTTTATAATCACGTCCATTAATGCAAAATTCATTTTAAACGTCGCGAACTGCATCTTCCTATGTTATAATATTATATGACTTAATAGGCCTGTGTATATGTTGAGTTAATGAGAACCAAATCATCAACTTTTGAAATAAAAATTTATCAATACCTATATATATTTTTTATTTAGCAAATAAAGCAAAAAGTCTTCATATCTGTACTTAATTGGTAGGTAGGTACATACCTAAATACTTAAATTTTAAGTAAAATTTGTGAGAAAAAAAATATTTTTTTTACCTAAAAACTAATAAAAATATAATTAAATAAAAAATATAAAAACTAAATTAATGTTGAATTACATACAACTAAACAAGTACAATCAATTTAATTTCATATCATCAAAATTGCCAATAAAATATACCTATACTAAATATTAATAATAATAATTTAATTCATAAAATAATTAAAACACAAATCCAAAAAAACCCAAAATGAAAAAATATAAAGTACAAAAAAAAGACTAAAGAGAACTACTTATAAAAAATTAATTAAAAAAGTATAAAAAATAAATAAAATAATAACAAAAATTAATTAAAAAAAATAACCAACAATTTCAAATAGAATAGAAAACAAAACAATCAAACACTATAGGTAAGTGGGGATGGGCGGGGGGCGGGTCGCGGGGCGTGGCGTGCGAGCGGGATAGACGCGCGGCAAGGTCACGCCGCCTATACAGTGTTGATTAGTTGTGTTATTTAGTTATGTTATTGTGATTGTTATTTTAAGGGGGATTTTTTCAGTGTTTTTTAGTGATTGTTTTGATTGTATAATTGATAGAGAGTTTTTATGTATTTTTATGTATTTTTTTTAAATTACATATATATTACAGTTAAGTTTGCTTTGATAATTTTAAAAATCAAATAGTTTTACGCACAAGATCAAATGCAAAAAGAATTATGCAAAAAAATCTACATTTACCATTACAAACATATGAAAAGTTAAGAATTTTCCCTTGTACTTACGACTAATATTACCAATAAGAATAAACATTTCCATAATAAACAAAAAATAACAAAAATCTAACACAAATACAAAGTCAATGCAATTCCATGCACATTATGACAGTCCAGCAATAACTGAATTAGTTCCCACAGCGGCCGCCGCGCGCCACTGCGCCACGCGTCACCTCTCCGGCACTCCGGCCGCGGCGCGCTCCCACGGTGGACCTGTGTCCGTCGCTTAGTGACAGTGTCTAGTGTCCCCGTGTAGTGACCCACAACACCTGTTTAAACACCAATACTTACTTATATTTGTATTACATTATATGATATGATGGATTGCGTGTAAGGAATTCGTTTTATATGGGAAAACAAAGCGCTGCTTGCTTAGGTGTTGTGTTAACTTTGAAATACTTCGTTCCAGGTAAGACTATTTTTCGTATCGACATTAAGTAGTGTTTATTTAGTTTTAGTTTGTTCTTTTTTTATTTGTTTGCATATAATTTGATACGCTGCTGGTTAGTTTTGTGTGGAGTTTTGACGTTTTCACATAAGTTTTTGGTAGCGTGACGGGGGCGGAAAAGTTTCGCCCCTGAAACTCAGTTTGGACGCGGCGGTAGCCGGCGTCGGTGGTGTAGATCCTAGAAACGTGTTAGATTATCCAAAATGAATTATAGTTTCACGTATTTTATTGTTGTAATATATTAATTAGTAGAATATAATTTTCGTTGGTTTACATGGATTTTGATTGTGTTATTTAAAAACAGCCCAGGTTTTTTTAGTGTGGTGTAAACACGGTTAACAAACAATTAACAATTGTATGAAAACTTAAATTATGAGTTGATGAAAGTGTTCTAATAATTAAAAAGTGAAAAAACTTGTATTTTTGAAGTAAGTGTGAAATTATTACTATGTATAACTTTCTTTTCTTAAAGAGAAACAGATTAATAATAATTTACTTAATAGCCGTTTCAAGTACTATTAATATTCTAGTACATTCTCGGAAGTGACGTTAAATTGGACTCCGTATAGAAGCGTTTTTAGTATGTGAGTAATTAATATGGTAATATGTTTTTTTCATACAATTTTGTAATAAATTTAAGATTGATAACGTTAAATTTAAATTATTAAATACTTGTAATTAGTGAAGTTCATATTTTGAAACGACTCTACTAATAGGCTTAATTGATATAATGTATTTTGAGCCTTTTCATTAAAAATTGTAGTTAAATATTTAAATAACTGGTTTGCTTATTTCTTATATAAATTATTGGAATAATTATATGCAATTTATATAAGTTATCTATATATATTTTTATATACACAGTTGGTTGACTGTTAAGGCATGTATGTACCAACGCATAGTTTTTATTGAACCAACATATTTAATATTCTTATATTGAATGCTATTGTAATTATAATATTATATATTTGGTTAATTTGCGCGTTACGCTTGAATATTATTTTAAAATGCGTTCCACCGTTTTTTTGATAAACACCAGTAAAAAATGTGGTGTAACACAAAAAAATATTTGTGCAAATATTTCTTATATTAATTAAAAAAACGATGAACTACCCTTATTTGCATATTAAAATAATTTATCCCACCATGGTATTTCTACAATTATTCTTAAATTTCATAAAAAAGGGAAGGCACTCATTCGTGCACATTATTTTCACCCCGCGTATTTTTAGTGGGAATCCGCCATCTTTACTTGAGTGCACGCCGGGGGGCGGGGCCGGGGTGGGAGAGAGACGGCAAGAAAACATACGGCCTTTTCCAAAATACTGTCACTTTTTATTTGAAAAATTTGCGTGTTCGATATTTGAATATTTTAATTATCCTATCCTATTCATATTAAAAATCTAAGTGTTTGTTCCACTTTCACTCGAAAAGTACTGAACGGATGTACTTGGGTTAAACTTTACAGTGATATAGCTTATATATTACAATAAAGTATGGGAATGGAGATGGGCGTTTTGTATAATTTGGTTATAATATAACAATAAGGTTAAACGAATAAAGCTGCGCGCAGGTCGCTTGTATTGTTTTATTTTTTAAAATTTTCTATTATTGTATTCAATTGTTATTTTTTTTTATTTTAAAAAATATTTTTTTATCATTTTTATTTTATAATCTATTTAAATAAAATTGTTAATTAAAATAATTTATTGTTATTGTGAATATAAAATTAGTTTCATTATTATACATAACATTATAATAGTAAATCAATTATAAATTATCTGCAACAATTTTATTTATTGTTACATCTAACGTAACCTCAATTGACAGATTAGCTAAATCCAGTTCTAAGTATATTTAATAACTGTCATTTTGATTTGATAATTTTATTATCTAAATTTGCTATAATATATAAAATTAATAATAATTTATTATTAATAACAAAATGTCTTTTACGATTTTATAAAAAATATTCTATAGGTACTACGTATGTAGATTTTTCAGATAGACAGGTACCTACATAAAACTAAAACAGTGGGTGTAAAGCTATAAAATGTTATTTTATTAGATTTTAAACGCGATTCTTGTGATTTTTATAAACATTCATAAAGTTTTGCATATTATTTAAATTATTATATTTTTAAATTGTTATGACATCTTTAAGAACCTATTAATTTAGTATCTATGTTTATTGTTTATTCTTATAACCTTAGGAATGACAGTTGGTTCGTCAAAAATAAAACTTAATTATATCAATTTTTAATTATTAATTTTTGTAATAGTCAAGTAAAATCGTCTTAAATAATAAGAAGAATGTAAAATTTTAAGTAAATCAATATGTTAATTAATAATAAATACTAATATAATAAAGCTGAAGAGTTTTTTGCAGTAATCTCAGGAACAAATGGTTCCAATAGAAAAAATCTTTTGTGTTGGATAGTCCATTTATGGAGGAAGACTATAGTCCATATTACATCACGTTAATAATTTCAATGTGTGGGAAACATTGTGTGTGCGTTCAAAGTGTTATGTGCCATAATCTCGATGAAATTTAACGCGCGGGCGAAGCGGCAGGTAAATGTAATAAAAATTACTTATACAATGAAGGAAAAATGAGTTAAAAAATTAATATAAGTCAATCAACAAGTCATCATGCACCCACTATTTATTGACTATTAAGTAGCTTAAATTTTACTTCTCTCTACGGTGTGTAACTTTTCATTCAAAATAATTTTGATAAAACAGAACAAAAGTGAATGATTATTCGATTATGATTCGATATTATGCAAAACTTTCGATATATCGTAAAATCAACACTAGACACCTACTAATAAATATCAGATAGGGAAAACGCTAAAATTTTTTGATAATTATTATACGAATTTTCGTTTTACTAAAAGGATTATAATAGAATAAAAATACAAAAGACATAAATGAACGTTCGCAAAATATGATACTGGGATTCTTCTGTAATAGTAAACTAATTTTCATATGATTTCAGCCATGCATTGTTACCATTGTTACCATACATGCATTGTTACCATTTTGTAGAGCAGGCAAATGAACATAACGTATCCGTACAGATCTTGTGGTCACTGCCCGTATCGTTCTGTGTTGAGTGGAACTCAACACTACAATTTGTCTAATTAAACAAAAAAAAATGTAGATATAAAATATTTGAAAAGAAATAACAATAATGGAGATAAGCTCATCGACTGATTGTGGCTTCAAACCCCACTCGAGGAAAATACATATTTATTTAAATGTATATTTTCATATCTTCGCTCTGGTGTCGAGGCAAAGCGCGCCGTTGAGTTCCGCCACCCATCACACTAGGTTCCCTCTGGCTACCCTGCTGTGTGCGGGATACAGCGTGTAACTGTTTTTTTTAATTTGATTTAAAATTAGCTCATATTTTATTCTACAGAGTCGATCATTTTTATTCTACTAGTCGTTGTTTCGTTTCGATTCCTCTATGCACTGTCTGTCTGCCACTGAGTAACGAAAAAGTTCTGTAGGTATAATATGTAGATAACAATTACAAAATCGAAATTAGAAGACTATGTACCCATATCGACAATGCTAGGTTTTATCATACTGGTAATATTAAACCTTCATATACCTATATAAATAACATATCATATACCTATATAAATATCATTATTATATTCTAAGTTAAATAAAATGAGAATTCATAGCATCACGAAATATAGTAGGTAAAATTAATTACCGATAAATATATCTATATGGCTAGATGTATCAATAATTATAGTAGTAAATTATGTAAATTAATTGTTCTTAAAAACTAAATTTCGTTATTATCTAGTCAATTTATTAGTGTCTATTTGTTTTGAGATATTTAATTGCTTTTGTTAAGGTTCTTTATGACGTTTATATTTAATACTTGTTTCAATATGGCAAAATTATGCGTCCTACCTATCATACAGGCGGGACGCAGTGTAAAGCTAAAAAATTATACGCATACGGTCATTTAAAAGTCTTTAGGGGTACCTATACTTATTCTTAATTTTACACACATTAGACAAGTAAATTATATTCTGAAACAGGAACTGTTAAGTTTCTTCTCGGCTCTTTGCAGAATCGGTGGTAATAGTAGATATGACAATACTCACATTTTTATGTATCCAAGATGCTTGCTTGCTTAAGTGAATAATATTTTGATTTTGCTTTATTTTTTATTTTACTTATCACAGTGTCTCACCAGAGTAGTTTACAGCAATATTTTACGTCTTAAAAAAAATTGTCTAGTTATTGTAAGTACACACTTACTTCTTATTTAATTAAGAAAGGTATATTTTGCGCATGCGCAACGCAATTCTAAATTGTAACAGAAATTTTTAACTTGATAGTTTTAGTTTTGTCCTTTAGTAACAGTTAATAGGCGGGACAATTAGTAGGACATCAAAAATCTCTTTACTAGACGTTCTTTATAAACAAAAATTATTCCTATAAAAGTAATATAGGTAGGTGGTACCTATGCACAATCATAACGTACCTATATAATATTTACATATACAAATAATATAAAATAAATAAATGTAATACAAAACCTAAAAATAAATATGTTTAATAGTTGAAATAAATATGGCGCGTGATTTATGACGGTATTGACATTGGCGCGGGCGCAGCCGCCATCTTGTTTGCTAATTGCCTTATGTCGTTATATTCGTCATGTCTACGTGACGCTTCATTTTGTTTACTTAAATATATATTTTACATGTGGTTTTGTCTGTGTTGGAATAAAAAATAAATTATTTAAATTCTTGTAAATTTAATATTAGCTTTAACACGCTGCTGCTTATGTGGTCTTTAAAAATATTATTGTGATGTCTGTAGCTTTACTCTATAAATATTAAATAGACTATTCAACATGTAAGAATTGCTGAGATTAGCGTGTTTAACCAAACAAACTCTATAGCTAAGATATAATATTAGTATTGTAAAAATTGTACAAACTATGACGTATCTGTTGAAAATAATTTTAAGCGAAAATAAATTACCTAACTTTGTGCATATGATTTAATAAAATAAAATTAAACACAATAACTTTTTTTTAAAAGATTTTACTTAAACCAGTGGGTAGAATATACCACATACCTAATAATGTATGTAAACGCCACAAACAAAGTATTTAATATAAGTATAGGTTTATATAATTAAATATTTCTAATATTTCATTAAAATAAGTATGTAATATTGGCCTTATAAGTATTAAAAGAAGTAGAAATCATTCAATAATTAATGCTTACTGTTCTGTTTTCTGTATGTAAGACTGATAATATACCTATTGATTGCTAAGCGAACGTATATTTAATTGTTTCTTTTACTTTTTGTATTTGTCAAAGCACATAACTTTTAGTATTTAATTTATTAAGTAAATGTGTAAAAAAATAGAAATCTTAAATATTAAAGACATGCGTATTAACGTATTAAAACCTTTTTCTTACGCTACTTACTTACATATGCCTAACTAACTTTACATTTTATTATAATTGTAAAAAAGGAATTTGCATTAAAGATAATAAATAATATTAGGTCTAACAGAAATTTCTTAAATAATATATTACGCTTATTTAAAAAAATATATTTACCCGAAGGACCTACCTAATATTATTTAGTATCCTATAGAATATACCTATCGTTGTTATTTTACACAAATGCCATAGGTATCTAAAATGTGTAATAATTTAAGTCAGATTTAAGTTATTGCCACCACTTTTGTTACGTAGGCGGGCTTTTAATATTTTTCCGCTCTCATATTTCTAGAAATGTATTATAGATTTATAATCAAAATAAATCAATGTCCATCGATCAGATGTGGGTTTTTCTAAGAAATATGTTAAGTTTATAGTTCAAATGAAATAACACAGATAAGTTACGGTTATGAGATATGCTACGTAGAGGCCGTGTTGAACGTTTTCCCGCCTTTTTGGGATGACGTGATGTAGAGTTATTGGTTATAAGGTATAAACATATTACAGATTAAAAAAGTACTCAGATTACATATCATTTAAAACTATAAATAAATATATCAATTTAAAATTAAATCTCAAATGTTAAATCATATATAGGTATATTACAATTTTGTGTATCTGAACAATAATTAGATATCATTTAACGAAAAGAATTAAAATAAGATGTCTAATAATAAAGCATCAACACTGTTTTGAATTAAAGTAACTCCTTAATAATAAATAATCTATATGACCTATATTTATTGCAAAGGACAAAATCATTGTTGATAAGTTAATTTTATAAAAATACGAATAAATTCTTAATTATTCTTATCATTAAAAAATAAACAACGCAAAGCCAAAAACACAAGAATCTGTTTCAACCGTAATTTACTCTCATACCGACCGATCAACAAAAAAAAAGGAAAATTTAATCAATTCCATCAATCCTAACGTATAGATGCACTCTACGTTACACGATTGACATTTTTACAGAAAATTTATCTAAATTGTCACTATCTATATATGTTTGTCTTTTTGTTTAAAATCCTTACTTTGTATGTCTGTCCGTCTGTTGCCCATATTTACATAAATACAGCATTAACACTGAGTTAATTGACACATTCAACGATTTATACCTGACTCACGAAGATCGAGCCAGTTGGAATTTTTAGTGTCCTTCTGTCTATATTAAACTAGTTTGCTTAGAAAAAATATATTATATATTGAATTTTAATGTTTAGTTCTATATTGTTTTATGTGAGAATAGTTAGATAATGGATTGATTTAAATATTTTGTATTTTTTACTATTTCTTAATAAACAGTTAGTGGATTATTTATGTATTCTTTAATTGCTCCTGGCCAAAATTGTTTATACAAAACACAAAAATAATAGCTTATCTATTTTCTAACAACATCACACCAGAGAAAAAAAATAAAAACACCTAAAAGTTTCTAGTCCCGTGATATTAAAATTTTAATACTCTTTTAAATGCAACCTATTTTGTCATCAGTTCTATATGTAGTTTGTTGCAATGTTTCGATTTCAGTGTAAATAAAACAGAGTGAATTAACAATAAATTCTCTTTGCCTTTAAAAATACTTTAAAATTTTATACTAATATAGTAAAACTTTAGAGCTCGTTTGTTTCTATTTCGTTGTTCTCGCGCTAATCCCAAGAACTGGTGCTTTCTATTGAATCAATATTTTGTGTTTGAAAGTCTATTCATCGAGGAGAGCTGTAGACTACGACTATATTAAGGTACATTTATTGCTTCTTTTTTAACATTTTTAAAGTGATGATGCAGAGTTAGGATAGACCAAATTGTTAAACCGTTCAAATGTTTTTGCTTTTTTTTGATGTTTCATTGATATTGTTAGGTTAGAACATCAGTGATTTATTATTTATTAATAGTTTCATTTCTTGACTCTAGCATAAAGGCATTGAGTTCCGTTACTCACCCCACAATGCCTCGAAAAATTTGGCAAAAATTGTGGATGGGAGTGTCTTAACGCTGTGTTTCCTTTGCCTACCCGGCTGTGTTCGGAATACAGCGTCAAGGAGGGTTAGAATTATTTCTATTTAAAAACATAAATACAAGCCTACCTATCTACCTAATCTACCTTCATATTAATTCTTGATTTAGTGGCCAGAACCTTCTTAAATTTGGTTTCCAATACGCGGGTTCAAATATGCAAAATGGCAAAATTTTTATTTGGTTTTAAAAAATATTTGTTTTCAACTTATTTCTATTTGGCCATACGGGCGAAGTCATAGGAAAAACCTAAAAGTAATATTAGTGTCAATTTGATTCGCTCTTTCTAGGAAGCGTACAAGTGACATTTTCCACCGGACGTATTAATGTTGGATTCCTGTTTGATGACGTCATCAGTGTATGACGAGATTTTGCATATATCAGTCGTTGCACCTAAGATTTCTCTTTAACTTCCTTTAATAAATTTATATTTTATTATTTACTAGCTATTGCATTCGGCTTCGCCCACTTTATCAGAGTTAAACTATTGACGTCTTAATATAGGTAGTATAATGTAGGTATTTCATAGAAATAACGTTATAAACTTATATTTGTAGCTGATTTCATACAAAATGAGTGCATACGGTTGCAAATCTAAGTTTATAAACTATTAAAAATTTGTTGTTATTGACATGTTATCTTGAAATTGGTACGGAACCCTTGGTGGGCGAATCCGACTCTCATTTGATCGGTTTTTTTTCTTGT
>DWNA01000550.1:0-21793 GCA_018249835.1 Heliconius besckei | reverse complement strand
CAATCACTATCAAAAAATATTTAATTGAAGTCAAATTACTAAATCATATTGACAATATTTATTTTAAAATTATATATTAATAAAAGTACTTCATTTATATTTTTATCTTTAGTCATAATAAAATCATTACAACTTCTCTTTATTTAAATACACATTTCGTTTCATTCTAATTAATCATATTCACATTTTTACTATAAACTCATAATGAATAACTCAAATGAATACTACCGCTAACACTACTACCGCTAAACTTAATTTTGCAGTGCTCTATTGGAATATCCACAACAATTCCTTTTATCTGATATCACACTTGAACTAGCGGCATTAATATCAAATTTTGCCCCGTCTAACGGCTATTATTTAGGATTTAACCACAAATGTTTTTCACAAAACGAAGGCACCGTTAATCTGAGGTTTGAATTTAACTCGATATCTCCAAGCGTTCCTGAGATAAGACAGAGATAAGACGTACAACAAAGCGATCTCTATCCTTAAGCAACTTTTTAACTCACATGTAGTCGCACATAAGCACAGACGGCGGTCTCATCGCTAACGATCAAGAGATTGGGAGAACGAATTTATATTTTAGTATAAAATTGAATATTGTTGCATTATTTGGAATACTTACGTTAAATTTTTACTATGATTCATTTCGGTTATTATCAATTTTTATTTTTGTTTAGTACATAATTATGTGATTGCTGACAAAATATCTTTTCTTTAAAATAATATAACAAGACTTCTAGGATGAACCTGAAATCGACGATTATGGGTTTGAATTCTTAAATAAGAATAGGTTCGTAATCAAGTTAAGCAAAGATCGTTCAACATAAAATGTCTACAAAATAAATTTGGAAATCGAGCTGATGTCTGCCTTTTTATGAATGTTATATAAATGATACCCTTATAAAAAGCAACACTGCATTAGAGTTAGAACAACGTTACAAATTAAATATAACATACACTCTTCGGTCTTACCCATACATTTATCGCTTAAGGTCGTCCAACTTGCAAAAGATATCAAGTTTTTCGTTTCTAATTTCAATTATAATTATATAATTAACATTATTTTAATAGAGTTTTTATTTTATGTGCATTCATTATAATTATCATTGTACATTTTTATTATTTGCAGACTTCGGTTTTTCCTGTTATTAAAATAAAAGCTTTGTATCAACTTCACGTTGTATCCCGCACACAGCAGGGCAGGCAGAGGCAACCTAGTGTTAAGACACTCCGTTCCCCAGTTTCTATGCCACGTCTGGCCTCAACCTACCTGACCTTTTTATTAGAAGTGTATCGTAATTAAACTTTGCAGTTATACATAGTTACTGAAATGATAAAACAGGATATGGTATCATCTAGCTCTGCATAATCTGACAATGTAGCCGAGAAGTCACACACACACACACACACACACACACACACACACACACACGCACGCACAGCCAGACACACTAAATAGCATAGAAGTTATAGAACTTGCTATAAAAAAGCGTATTTCTTGGTTTTTTTAACTGTACATGTGTTTTTACATCGCCATACTTATATAACAATTTATATCTTCTTCTTAGTCTTACACTCCTGTCGTAGTGGTCGTAGTAATGAACTATATATTCTCAACTCATTCAAAGTGAGATTTTAAGATGTCTCTGTTTGCAGATAAAGAGAGAGAATTTTCCTGAAACTGCGGTACTTTAAGTTTAACAATTCAGGATCCATGACTTTAATTTCTTAAGGTTAGACTAAGCTCTTATGCTTACGCTAACTCAACGCCGCGCTTTACTTTCCAGAGGTAAGTATTGCCAGGAAAATGGAAGATACAATGAAAATAACAAATATTTCATTTCCTCGAGAAGGACCTGAACCGAAAATCTGTCGGGTTTACAGCCACACGCCTGTGATCCTGCGCCACCACTCACCTCTTATAGTTATTAATTTCACAGTTTCATAGTTAATAATTGTATATAATTATTAGTTTTATTTTGAAAACACAAAACTTTTCAATATTGGGTAGACCTAAAATATTTACTTTTGACTGCTGTGAGTGTCTTGACACTAATTTTTCGATTTATATGTTTCAGCCTTAGATTCACTACTGTAGTTAATAAACACAACATACATACAACACAAACCGATTATCATCATATATATAGGTATATATGATAAACAAACTTAATTTCGTTAATTTCTGTGCATATATACATATAAATTGTGTACGATAACACATATAATTTAATAAATAAGCATCTCTTTTTCATTTATATATAAGAAGTATTTTAAATGTTATTAGTTACTATTTTGACAAAATGAAGACACCTACTCTTCTTTTTCTTCTACTCTCGTTACACCATGCGTAAGTAATCTTTATTAGTAATATTATTATTATAAAGCTGACCCTAAACCCGCAACCATTGCGTTTACAGTTAGCCAAGCGTCTAAATGTAAACGCAATGGTTGCGGGAGGCTAGGCAGAGGGAACCTAGTGTCAAGACACTACGTTCCCCACTTTTCTTTTTTATGGCATGAAAATTAAGTTAAATTCTTTTTTTCTTTCTTCTTCACTTTAACATTTTCTGCTATTTTCAGGCTTTATTCTGTATTCAAGGACCAGAAAGAACCTAGGGTTAAGGCACACTTTTCCCCAATTTCCCAAAGAATTCGAGACACCGCTAACTGGGTAGCCTGACTCAACCCTGCACTGCTATTTTAACAGAATAGTGAAATAAAAATAATGCTTTGCCCATAGATATGAACCTATAACCACCGCGTTAAAAGTCGAACGTTGCTACGATAGCCATACATACTCGTACATAGATTTCACGTAATTCAAATTAAATATTTGTTTTTTACAGTTTATCAATAAAGCTCCCATACGATACAATAATAGTGGGCATGGGGACTTCGGGGGTCACCGCGGCTTCAAATCTCGTGAACGCTGGAAGAAGAGTACTGGCTTTGGAAGCGCAAGATAAGATCGGGGGAAGAGTGCAGTCGGTGAACTTTGGTGATGGTGTGGTGGAACTGGGTGGTGACGTGTAAGTGGAAATTGACAACTTCGTTTTTTTTTCAGCTTCAACCTATATCCTGCATAAAACGGGGCAGTTAGTGCCAAGACACTCCGTTTTATATTTCACCTTTTTCAGAATTCGAGCTTTTTGACTAGTGGAATTCCATTATTTTTAATAGAAAAGCATCCTAGTAAATGTAGCGAAACAAAAATTAAAAAAAAATGCAATAAAACATAAACAACAAAAAATTAAAACATAAAAGCAAGCCTAATTGTTTTTTAGGATTAACAATTGGGACCAATTTTTAACCAATTAGATCTTAATAAGGAACCCTGTAGGTTAAAGGAACATTTAAATTGATCTCGAATGTTAATTCTAACAAGCTACTATTGCCTATTTTTACTTAGTTTTTATTCAATTCGAAAAAAATCTTGTTTTTTTATATTTTTATAACGTGACAAGACATTTCGTTTCCATTGCCTGTTGAGCGGCGGAACTCAATGCCGCGCGAGGCAAATCTCGACACCAGAACCAAGAAAATGGAAATATGTATTAAATATTTCCATTTTCTTCGTTCTGGTGTGGGTGTGGTGGTGTGGTGGGTGCGTACCCACAACCTGTCACACTTTTTGTCCATACGCCACGACTGACCAAATTTTAAAATGATTATTATTATTTTGTGAAAATTATTTATATAATTTTTAGTCGAAGGTAGTTGTATCTTAGGTGGTTTGACTACAACATATCTTCATTTCAGAGTTGAAGGTTCTAAAAACAACATAGCTTATGAAACGGCCATGAAATATAATATAGATTTAGTCGTACAAAATAAATCGCACAATGTGTTCATGTCGGACGGATACAACGAGAACTATACTTTGGTGAACGAACTCATAAATTTTGCCTTTGAAAACATATACAAGCCCCCAGAGGAGCCGAACACTTTAGGAAATGTTATTAAAGAAAGGTAAGTAAAAATAGAGAGAAATAATAAAAAAGCAGAACACCCGACTACATAATCCAAAAGGGTCAAAATCAAGCCGAATATTTGTTAGGAATAATTGTTGGAACTCATTTTTACAGGGTTCAGGGTTAAACAATAGGTCTTTGTTGCCCTTACGTTCATGTCCCACCTCACGCAGTAGGCAAAGGGAACCTTGTGTAAAGACTCTCCGTTTGCCACGTTCCACTCAATTTCAGATAGTACATATTAAGTGGCGGATAACGGACGCTATGGAACATTTATTTAAATTTATATTTCCATTTCTTCGCTCTGGTGTCGAGGCCAAGCGCGGCGTTGAATTCCGCTTCTCAACACGCAATGCCTCCAGAATTCGGCGGAAAGTTGGGATGGGAGTGTCTTGACAATGGGTTTTTTCTGCCTACCCTGCTGTGCGCCGGATACGGCGTGAAGCTGATTTATTTATTGATTTTTTTAAGTGGCGGATATCACCGCCAACTGATCTGAAAAATCATTAAATACAATTATTCCCTCGAATAGAAGTCGAACACTTATCCATCGCTTTTATAGTCAGATCCTGTGCCGCCACTGTCTTCATATAATTATATGTTTTGATTAGACGAGATATCCAACCGGTATGCATAGAATGAAATAGAATATTCTATACAAATGGGTTAAATATAGTTCTATTTGTTGTTTTACATAGTTACAGGTTTAACTAATAAAATAAAATTAATTAATTAATATAAAAAGCCCATAATATTTTTAGGCTTTTCGATTATATCACAAGGCAATACCCAAGCCTGCTCGAGGATCAAGATTTCATGGATAATTTTATGGAGCTCGTGAGACTTTTGATAGTTGAATACGAGGGCGCGGACGACTGGGACGAGCTAAGCGCTCTAACAACATACAAGTTGTTGGACGGCCTCAACTATTCTTGGCACAGATACGGCTATGCCACGTATCATGACATTTTATTGGTAATATTGTTTCTAAAGATTATTTTTTTAAATTTATTTTAGTAATTGGCCTCCGTGAATTCCTCCGTGAAGTCACACTTTGTGCCCTTAAGCCACGTCTGGCCTCATATATCGTATTAATATTTTGTTTGTAGCTGTTAATGGTTTAGAATGTAAAAGGGAGGTGTGGCAACACTAGGTCTGCTCTGCTAACGTTGAGATCGAACAGAGTAACTGCTGAGTTTCTTGCCGGCTCTTCGCAGCAGAACTGCCTTCCGAAGCGGTGGCACCTTTTGTGTATCTTCATTCGACAATTCTAAAGTGTTAACAATAGTCTACTTGAATAAAGAATATTTTCAATTTGAATAACCCCTGCCGAGAAAACTGTGAAGTAGTGAAGTAAAAAGAATATAATTTTCCAGAACACTTACAACAATGGTCCAGGCCTACCAACTTTGGATATTAAATTAAACAAAGAAGTAATTCGCATAAATTGGCCCCAGAATTCTACCGGAGATGTCGAAGTGGTTTGTAAAGACGGTGACGTGTATACCGCTGATAATGTGCTTGTTACCGTTTCTATTGGAGTTTTGAAAGCAAAGTACTTATTTTTTATTTTATTCATTTATTTTTAAGAACATTGACTGGCTATGAACGCCATAGTCCTAGGTTCGATACACGCTCAGGGGGATTGTTTTTATGTTCCTGCTCTGGAACGAAACAAAGTGTCACGTTAAGTTCTATCTCCATAATCTCTTAACGAAACATAGGGAACAGAATGTTTCTCTTCCCTTACCAACTACGTGGTTCTTTTTTATAATAAACTTAAAAATTAAAGATGCTATCGGTAGTTAAAGTAACCTTTCGGACTTAGAAAGTCGCATTCAATTCAATTCATAGTTATTCAATTTGACTACGAAGGCGAAGCCTCGTGTAAAATTAATGATACATTACAGTTACTCAACGCTCTTCTCCCCACCATTGCCCAAAGAAAAAACAACCGCCATCAATAAAATATCCTTTGGAGTCGCCGAAAAGGTGATCTTAAGTTTTGACGAAGAATGGCTTCCCAATGGCAGAGCATACAATTTCCTTTGGAGAGATGAAGAAAGAGCGAAATTGACCGAAAAAGATTCTTGGACTGCTAGTATAGGGGAGTGCACAACTCCAGTTGGGTCGAGACGGGTTATTACATGTCAAACTAGAGGTCATAAGTCGAAATTGGTAAGTCTTTGCATTAATAGTTTTTTTTACTTCACATCGTATCCTGCATGTAGCAAGGTTCAGGTAGCTTCTACGAAACGCTTATTTTCTTGACTTTGTGAGTCGAGTGGCTAAACTCATTGCCACACTTTATCTTGTTACCAGAGCGAGGAGATGAAAATAATTTATTTAACCGAGTGGGAATTGAAGCCACAACCGTCGAGCTTAAAGTCGACCTCAATGTTATGATTTTATTCAAATATTTTAGGTCGCATCTCTACCAGTAGAAGATGTCAAGAATAACATTATGGAATTTCTGCGCAAATTTCTGGGCGACGGCATAACGGTACCAGAGCCAACTGGAATTATTATGTGAGAATATTCTATACTGTATTTGATAGATACATACAAAACACTTTATAGAAAATGCGTACTTCTTAAAAAATTATGTAACAAGGCCTCCCGTGCCTCTTGGTAGCCATCTAAGCTCTTCTGACTAGTAATCTATACATTCATATCATATTACAGCCCGCGAGCTGTATGCTGAGCTTTGTATTTGTGTAAGTTTATAGATAGTATAACGTTATATACGCTTGGCCTAAAACGTTAATG
Organism: Heliconius besckei; assembly: GCA_018249835.1. NCBI lineage: Eukaryota > Metazoa > Arthropoda > Insecta > Lepidoptera > Nymphalidae > Heliconius > Heliconius besckei. Next base: position 15,044 of record DWNA01000550.1, on the reverse strand, counting down.
CTACTTTTTGACAACCGGCCCACACCTCTTGCACCGACAACAGCATCCTACATTTAACTCTTAATATATTTTGTTGTGATTTTGATGATCATAAAAAAATAGCAATTTTTATTAAAAAATTACCATATATAAAATATAGTAAAAGTAACATATAGTAAAGAGCAAAAGAAAAGAATTCTACTGCAGTAAAATGTATTTTATTTTATTTAGATTCTAAACAATTGTTAAAACTGCACACAAACACACAATTACATGCAATATTTAAATTTCATGTCACATCGTCATTAAGCTACATCAATTTTTGTTTTCCAGAACTAAATGGTTCGCAAATCCGTACACGCGTGGCAGTTACACTTATGACAATTTATCATTGTACAAGTATCCGAAAGCAAGACTGACTTTAGGGGAACCTCTACTTGACGTATCAGGGATTCCCAAGGTGCTGTTCGCGGGAGAGGCGACAAACTATGATCATTATGCAACCGTCGATGGAGCGAGTTATACGGGAAAGAGAGAGGCGGAGAGAATACTTCGTTATATCTAATATCAAATGCGAAGATAGATAGATAAAAATATTTATAACATTATTTTTGTTTTAATTCACATTCACTTTAATATGAAGTCTGTTAGGACTCACCCATGACTCTCAATTTTTTTTTTATTTACAAATTCTTGACAATAAAAACCTATAAAGGTGTTTATTTTGTTTTATTATGAAACCTTACTCGCGGGGTAAAAACTTGTGACACGAAATAGGGGCCACAAACTCACGAAGTTAGAAACAGAGCTAAATTTTATCACGATGTACGGTTCAAACTAGAAGTCCACAAATAAATTAATATAAACATTAAGCTTAAGTTAAACCGCATATTTCATTAATTACACATTATTTCACATTAAATTACTGCCAAAAGACCCACTTTGATCACACTAAAATGTGTAGATTCGTCTCTCACGCAGTCGTCGCAGTGACGAGACACACCAACACCTCTGACGATGGCGGTGACGCAATAGGCAACTTCATCAGCCGAGCGGTGGGCGCTTCATTTACGGAGGTGGTGGAGGCGAACCTAAAAGGGGCAATGTCACAAAGAGACGATAGGGTGATGGAGGCACTGATCCAAAAACTCAAGGAAGGCGTTCTGCATAAGCCAGCCTAAGTCTAAGATTCCACACTTAAACGTGTATAAAATAATTATATATAAGACAGTTATATATGAAATAGAAACTAACACAACTAAGTAATTATGTAAATAATAAGAATAGAAACTAACATAAACCACCAAAAAAAATAATAATAATTTTGTCGTTAGGGGTCTCACCCAACCCCTCTAGTATAAACTCTAGATATAAGTACAGTTTAAATTGTCCCAAAATGAAGTACGCCACACTAAACGAACTTTGATACAATAAAAAAGGCACGGGCAACTATGCGCCCGTGGATGTAGCTTTACTGAAAAAAAAAATTGTAGATTCATATAACCTTTAATAATGTATTTACAATAGTTTAAAGTTGTAAGAGCCTTAAACTGACGAACCCCCGTAAATTTACCTTAATTCAGAAAAAAAATAATTCCTAAGTATGAAAAAGTATTTTTTTTCAAATAAAATGCCATTTGTAAAGTATAACATAAGCACGCACACACTTACCTGTCGGCGCGGCAACGTCGCATATGTATGTGTGCGTGACACGAAATACAGGTATGGATAATAATCGTGAAATGAAAAAAAATTCCTGCGTCCAAACTGTTGAGGTACCTTGATTAATTTCTATAGTTCTGGGTTTGAAATATTTTACCGTATATGCAGTTTTAGTAATTTAATATACGTATATTATTACTTTCTTACCATGTATAAAGCAGTCGTAAGATTATAACTAAAAATCTTAAAGTAGTAACGACAAACGCACTAAATGTAAATAAATATATTATAATATAGAGTAAGACATAAAATATGTAGAAACCACAGAAAGTGATTAACCATATTTTATTACATTTTTATTCATTTTTTATCTTCACTCTGTATCACTGTATCACTGTATCTCTGTGCACAAGGCAGAGAAGGCAGAGAGAACTTGGCAACCTAGTGTTAAGACATCCAGTTGTTCATTATAAACAATTTCTGAACTAAAACAGGAACATCAAATGACATGCGCGATTTGACATTTGACCAAGTCAAAATAGTTTATCACAAGCGTTCCCTACTAGATAAATAATCGCGTTTATCTTATTTATATATTCTATTATACGTCAGAGACTAAAAACTGAATTATATAATTCATTTTTAAGAAAATTTCTTATAAAACCAGATATTTTAAGGTATGTGGCCATTTTATTTATATATGTTTTTAATATTAAAATAATTTGATGTGAATTGCTCTATCTCTATCTATTTATATTATAAACATTTATAAAATTCAAATGATGACTAAAAATTTTATCTATATTAATTAATATTACCTAGCGTGAAGTTAGGCGTGGGCGGTACAAAACCCTCAATTGTAAAGTTCAGTTCAGTTCTTAATTTATGGCACTACGTTATGTAAAGTTCTGCACTATATTTATATAGATTTGAAGGGAACATTGTTTCAAATCTAGTATCTGCGGGAGTCTTAATTCCATTTAAAGTGGTACCTTTACCTTTTTTCTTTACTTTATGCTGTATCCCATTTGTAGCATGGGAGGCAGAAGTTACCTGGAAACCTATTGTTGAGGCACTCCCGCCGCATACTTGAGGTGTAGCACATTGAGTGACTCAATTCATCAACACACTCTCGTTACCAGAGTGATGAATTGAAAATATCAAATATTTCAGTCCTTAAGTAGGAATTCAACCCACTACCCGTTGCATTTACAATAACATTTTTGTGCCCCTGCACCACAACTGCATGAATTATTATTATTACGATCAGTTATGTTAATTTATTACAAGAATGTATTGCCATTATGAATAAATTTTCATATATTGTTTATTTCCATATCTTATGTCTTCTATTATGTTTTTTAATCAGCTAAGATCGGATTATTATTAGTAGTAAATAATAATTCCACTTGCCATGGTGTGTGAAGTGTCAGAGAGTATATAATATGTGTTATTTGATTTAAAATTGATAACATGATTTTTTAAATTATGCCTGTGAAAGTGTAAAATGCCCAAAAAAGTGAATAATAAAGTTCTCTTAAGACTTTGTCTGTTTTAAGCATTAGAGTTGTATAATTTGTTAACTAATTAATAAAGAAAATGTTACTAACATAGGTTAAGCAAATATGTACTAACAAAACGATATATGGACGAAAAGTCTGATATAAAATATATTTCATACTTTTACTGATAGAGGATTTCTATGTTTATGTGTGAATTGAAACTTTGTAAGAGAATTGAATTATAAAGAAAATTGCGTCAAATTATTTACACTTATTTGTGTTCCTGTGAGGCATACAATACCTGTTCCACTACTGTCTTGAGATTAAGAAATATGCCTTGAAGGACCTTGTACTATGCTTTTTCTTACAATACCATGAAGTAAGGGATCATGTAATTTGTCAGGTATTTCAGTCAGTATTAGTTGCTCTATGGTTTTACTCTGTTTGACAACCTTAATAAAATGTGAGCATGAAGTAATCTTCTTTTTTGCTATTTGACTCTGTAAAAAAAATGTGCAAAGATATGCTGCTAATTTTAAATGAAATACTCTAGATATATGACATGTCTATTGTATTATGTTTAATGAGGTATTTTTTTTATTGTGGCTTTCTGTATAGGATAATAAAGAGATCTAGGATCTAGGCTTCCAAACTTTCTGATGTATGATATTGCATCTAGATTTTTTTTGGTCATGTTTTTCTTTGCCTTGGAGATCCTTTAAATAATGATGGCAATAAAATATGCTGGCCAATAAAAGAAGCATCTCTTTCCATCATTGGCCAATCATGGATATCATTTTTGCCCCTATATCAAACACATTATTTGCTGAATAATCTTTTGAATCATGTAAGCTTCAAAGTCATCTATTATTATACTGAGTCTAAAAGCAACAAAAAATGTATATATGATATAGTTCTAGATCCAGCAGTACCATTCTGTTGTGAACTATTTGTACAAGTCATTGCCATATGGAAACTATAACAGATATTGAAGTGTATCATAACATCTGTCAAGTTAAAAACTTGTTATGGTTCACCATCTCTCGCATCCAAAATTATATCTCAGGTACCTTTATTCTGTCTGTCATAAGAACAGTCACTTTAAATATTAATAGCGCATTATATATCGTTTGAAGATTTATAGTTTTATCTTATTCTTGTCAGTCTTAGTTTTCTTAAAAACAGTCTTAACAGGAATTTTTGTTGTTCTCAAATTTCTGCTTTTGGTCTTCCTTGATCGGCGTAATGTTTGATGTCTTCTGGTATCAATAAAACACAGCTTGAATATTATAATCACTGGATAATAGACAGAACACCGAGCACGTCTGCACATGTTCACGATCGGTGAGCGAGAGAGACGCATTCGGGGTTCGCATACACTACATCCCTTGTTTATTTAAATATTTTGCTATTTTAAAGTTTACAATTAAATTATTTATTAATTTTACATTTACTTAATAAATTACTAAATTAATTTAATTTATTTATTTAATTAATCAATACAATTCTGACATAAATAAATTAATTTAATTCGTTATTTTGTTCTAAATGTTCTAAACTATCATTGTTAACATTTTCATCAACCACAATCACGAATCATTAACTTTTTTCAAATGAACTATATTTCGACGATATTCTCTCCTAGTATCATATTCCGTTCCGAATATTAACATCGCCACCAGCCACACCAGTGACTGTATGTGTAGTGTAGTGTCTAAACTGTCTCCTATAAAATACCTCTGAGGGGGAGTTACCTGTAACAGAGTGAGCTGTACTATTATACATAATTAAATAACCAAAAAGGTCTTCTTTCCAGTCCCGACTTTCTGCTTGACTAATTTTTAAACGTTTTAAAACATCATTTCATCATCATTTGAGACCTATTGGTCTCAAGGGTACTGTATTATTTACAATGATACCACATTATTTACTATAATTCTGGAAAACCTCACTGGTAAACTGATTTCCATTATCACACGTTAAAGTCGCCGGGTAACCTAATCTGGAGAAAAATTATTTCAGGGCCTTTATCGTGTACTACGCATTCTTTTAATTTCCTTATATCGACTATAATAATCGACAAGTATTAAAAGGTAATCACGACTTGGGAGAGGTCCTAAGAAGTCCATCGCTACAACAACCCAAAGTTTAACAGGAAGTGTTCGTCTCTTCATTGGATGCGGTGGAGTAAAATTAGGTACCAGAGTACAAAATCTTTATTAATCCTTGGCCACCAAACCTTTGTTCTAAGATGAGCCTTCATTGCTACTATACCTGGATGTCCTTCATGAGCTGCTTTTAGTACACGTTGATGCAAATTATGAGGAATAACTATTATCGTATCTGGGAGAAGGATGTCACCATGAAAGCATAGTTCATTTTGTATTAATTTATAATTGTTAATGGAATCGTGCCAATCATTATAGAAGATACCTTTCTTCACTTTCAAAATTTCTCCATCATCAGCAGAGCCTCCTTTTAATTATTGTAATGGTACTGCAATAGGTCTACTATAGTTCACAACATAGTTTATATAATTTTCAGAATCGAATGGTTCTGACGAAGAAGTTTTGCCGATTCTCGAAATGGTGTCAGCTATGTTTGATTTGCCCGGACGGTAAATGATTCTATACCTATAAAATATTTTTTCTTCCACAAATGTTTTCCAATGGTTTGTCATCACTTACTTATTCAAAATCTTTGCCAGAAAGGTATATTTTAAAATGTTCAACAGCCCAAACGAGTGCTAACGCTTCTTTTTCTGTTTGGCAATATCTTATCTCTCAGTCTGTTAAAGCTTTTTGACGATAAGCGATCACCCGAGCACCAACTTCGCCAATCTGAACTAATACTGCACCTAAACCCACAGGAGAGGCATCAGCGATAACTTGGGACCTATCAGAAGGATTATAATAACCTAATGATTTAATATTGGATAAGCTTCTCTTTAGAAGTTCGAATGCTTTATTTTGCCTAGCTGTCCTATTTTTTTGTATACTTGCTGACTTTCCTACGCCTAACCGTAATATTTCGCGCAAAGATTCAGTAACTGTAGCTAAATCTGGGATCCATTTACTAACGAAATCAACCAATCCCAAAAAGCTTTGAATTTCTTCTATGGTATTGGGGGTTCTACTATTTTTATTGCAGTTAAGTATTTATCTATTTCGAATCGTTCTCCTTCCTGTTTCATAAGTCGGAATAGGTATCTTTCATATATTCGACTTTGTTTTAGAGCAAAATAACTATCTTATTTATCTAAAGCTATTGTATATACATCAAAACCATCAGCTTCTTCAGAATGAGCACCAGGTTAATTATAATAAACTTCTTGGAGTGATAATCCCCCTAAGTGAAGAAGTGTCGCTCATTTTTTTAAGGGTGTGTCAATATTAGCAGCCAGAAAATAAATTTCAAATGCCCTTGAGATCTCTTGATTATGAGCTTCGTCTAGTGATATCATTACATTTTCTAAATCGCGCTGTTCTAACATACCAGCTATGAATATATCACGCATGAACTCGTTTTGATGCTGCTCAGCTGAAACAGTTTATAAGTTACAGTAATGAGCTAATTGTTTACAGTAATCTTACTATATGAGACGACAAGATATAACGTGCATGTATCTTATTTTCCATTTTTATATATATTTTATCAAGTCGTTCAATAGCAGTGTAATGTCAAATTAAAAATTAAAATGTCAAATCAGTGTCGTTGAGTAAAAATGTTTGCAACATCGCGGATGTGTTCGAAAAATGTATCTTTTTTTTCGAGTGCTATAAATATTAAGTGTAAGAGAAGTATTTTTTTCAAGTGTAAAGGGAATTTTCACAGGTAATGTGGTAAGGTAATCTTAAGTGATAAACACATACAGTATTTATGATATAGATATTATTAAATATTTCTATTACCTTAATATAATGAGTGGAAAGTACAAAACGGATTATTTTCATACTAAATTCTCTCTGCCTACCCTGTTGTGCTCGGGGTAACCGCGAAGCTACTTTTCAAACTCGAAATATTTAAATTTTAACGACAAGGTAAGCGAGCGCAGTCACTGTCGTAACATCCTTTTCTAGAACCATTTCGGTGTATTTTCGTGCCCCTATTTGAGTACCTCACGATAGATGTAGAGCTTTTAAATTATAGTCTTCTACAAGAAACTATAAGCACAGACCAGAACCTCAAAATTTGTAGGTCATGTATTTCCGAAGTTAGGCGAAAGCAAAGTTTGACTATTTCGATATTGATTCACTCACCCACTCACTGATCATAACAAAATATGTTGGTTGTGGGATTTTAAATATTAAACATATATAAAACCACAACACAATGAATATTTATTACACACTTTTCTTCGACCAATGATATGTTGTTGATGACGTCCTGTGTTAACATAGAGAACACAGCTGCCATACACACTTCTTGGTACTTTGACTTGGGCTGGACCGGCTGGTACAATTGCTCTAGCGTTGCCATTCTACCCATATTATCAGAAACTGTACAGGTTTCGCCTCTTATTCCTTGTTTGGTATCTTCATTGTAAGCTTGTTATTTGGTATCTTCATTTATGTTAAAATTGGACTAAGAAGATTTTTTCTCGTCTGTTGTTTTGCTTTATTCGTGAATACACTCTATAACTCCAAAGTGTGGTTGTGGAAATCTAGGACTTCTTTTCTTCAATGTTAATATATTGAAGTTGTATGATGTTGATGTTGGCTTAAAGGTCTTGGTTGTATGTCCAGGTTTAGGTCTAGGTCTAGGTTCGGTTTGAGTTCATTTTGTTGTCCACAAAAAACCTTGAAAAGACGCTCATATTTAACACTAGCTTTAATAGCATTAACTAGAAGAGATCTCTTCCAGCCAACCCGTGGAAGTGGATAAGTGCAAAGTAGCGGGAAAGACCAGATACTGCAGTGAAATTGAGAAAGACAAAAAAAACAATAAAAAATAAAATAAAACTAATAGTAATAATAGATATATAAAAATTAATTATTAAATTAAAAATAATTCAATTTTAGCTACCAAATTTTGCTTATAAATAACACAATGTACAATGATCATTTCTGGATTCGCATCTTCTATCAATTTTAAGCAGTCATTCAAGCAAAGTAACTCAAATCTGAATTTATATGAGCACTATGTTGCGCCTTCAAATGTACCTCAAGACGACCTCATTTCATTGATTCGTTGGTCAAATATTGCTGGCATAAAAGACAAAACGGCATCCGCTCATCGTGAACAGCGGGTATGAACCCAAATTTTAAATATTCCTCCGAATATTGACGATTTTTTTTCTTGTTTGTTCAAATTAATTAAAAAGCAATATAACAAAAATCATGGATATGCGAGGTCACTGTAATTTGATCCACTTCCGATTCACGCGTGTCTTCTGTCATTGTTCAAAATATTAACTTACGTTCACTTCATAAGTCAAAATCAAAATACAAAAAGTAAAATGCACAAAAAAGTTTTCAAATTAAAGTTCCTCTGTAATTCACGTTGATGCTTCACCACTGTACAAGTGGGTTCATGAAATGAAAAACGTATGTGCATTTAACGCGTAACATTTCAACACGTATTCGCACTTTTTAATATATAAATTTAAAAGTTTTTATCTCCGTCGCGTTTTGGTATTACTTGGGAGATTTCCAAGGAAATAAACATAGTTCCCTTAGTCTCCGTCAAATGTCTATAATTTTTTTGTCATAAAATACTTAAATATTAAACACATATAAAACAACGTCTACTATTATATCCTTTTTATTAAGTTTTTTCTTAAATAAGGCCACGAAATATTTTCAGAAAAGGATGGTACGACAGTGCTTTCCTTTACGCTTGATTTGGCCGGGACACTGCTTTGTAATTACACATTAATGTAATTGCTAAACTAAATTTGGGGCCATCCAAGATTGGATTGGATTTGAGGATTGAGGCTTGATCCTCTCTCTCGAGGGAATGGTTATATAGCATTTTCTAAGATAATACAAAGTTGGGTTTCGCCAAAATGTCTAAAAATTATCTTAACACCAAATTCTCTCTGCCTACCCCCCCACCTATATGCAAAATCTACAAAATAATTACATTTCCTCAGATCCACCATGCTTAACTCATATGATACGATAATCGTGGGTCTGGGCTCCGCGGGTGCTACAGCTGCATCTACTCTCGCCAAAGCTGGAAAAAGAGTCCTAGCTTTGGAAGCTGAGAACAGGATCGGTGGAAGAGTAAAGACAGTTTCATTTGGTGATGGTGTGGTAGAGGAAGGTGCTGAATGGTTGGTGCTCACAATTTTTGATATATTAATAAATAATTAATAGATGTCAGTATGAGTCAGACGCGTAAGGTAAGAATTGATAAAATTTTGAGAAAAAAATACAGAAAAATCCAAACCAGATTTCCAATGTTTCTTTTTATGCGTATGTATTACAAATAAATCTTTTATACCAATTTAATTTATGTAAGGTTAAAACGTTAAAGCAGAAACAGATATGATATCTTTGCCTACGGAAGTGGAGCCAGGTCCTTGAAGGCATTTATAGTATAATAGCTTTATCCGGCTAACCTTTTATTCCGTCAAGTGGTGAATTTGAATGCGTTTTATTTAAGAAATCTTGAATTTAATGTTTAACGTTTTACGTTGTACATGAGATCCTATCCACTTACCTTGAAAATAAATTTCATCTCATCTTCCAGGATTCACGGCACAGTAAATAGTAGAGTATATGAGATGACAATTAAAAATAATATATCAGTAGTTCCCCAAGATTTATCATTTAACGTATACAAATCAGATGGGACGTTAGGCGACGATACACTACTGAATGAGCTCTTCGAATATTGTCTTTCAGTTGTTGAAAGTCCACCAGAAAAACCTGAGGCCTTAGGAAAATTTATTACTAGAAGGTAAGTATTTAATATTCTGGGCGGATAGGCGATGAATGAGTAGGTGTTTTTTTTTAATTTTAATATTTATCCTAATTTAGTTTAGTTTATATGCAGTTATCTTTCGGAATTACTTAAATGTGTTCACTATCGATCACTGTTTTAATATTTTATATCTGTTTTGTACACTGCATAATGGACCAATAACTTAAACTATGTGCGCATTTGACACTGCGCTGCAGTTTTTAATTTAAGCAGTACCTTCTCCCAATAAATTTATTTTGTTCGTATATAAGTTTAATGTTATTATAAAATCAAACATTCCAATTAATTAAGATCAAATATTTACACATCGTGAATTGTTATCTACTAACCTAAAATAAGAAAAATCTACAATTAAAGATTTTTACTTTCAATATTTTGTAGTTTCAGACAAAGAGAAATAAGAATTAAATTACTTGACGAACAGGCTTAAAACCTCCACCCTGAATCCGCTGTCATTGTCATTCTTTAAGTGCCACATCAAACATGTTAGGCAGCGCACACATACTTATACATTAGTCCACGTACACAACATAGAAAGCTTACATATATATACAATTTTATAACATTTTTAGTTAGGATACTAAATAAGTATATTAAGTAATATAATATATTAAGTTCTATATGTCTTGGTGCACTACCTCAACATTATCGGCCTAGTAAGACAGGCCAGACAGACGCAGCGTTGATATCCACCACTCGACACAAAAAATTGGCGGAAAGTGGGAATGGAATGTTGTAACACCAAGTTCTATCTGCTCACCATGCTATATGCGAGATACAGCGTGAAACTAAAAACTACATCATATTCATAAAAGGCAATAAGCACCAAATTAAAGGCGGCTAAGCGATGTGGGTGTAATAAAAAAATAAAGTGTAATTTTAGTTTGATGGGCTATCTAAAAGAAAATCATCCCAAAATGCTAAAAGATGAGGACTTCCTCAACGAATTTCTAGAATTGATGAATCTGGTTATAAATAATTATGAGGCTTCTAACGACTGGAATGACGTCAGTGCTCAAACTAATTATAAGGAACTTGACGGTGATCAACACATGAGTTGGCATAGATATGGATATAAGACATTCTTTGAACTTTTATTGGTAAGTTTTTAACCTTTATCATTAAGTGTGGATAGTACAGTAACAGTATAGTCGACCAGTGGTGGCCGCAATAAAATTACCCATAGCTCCAAAAATTTGATAGAAAAAAATATGTATTTCTTGTTTTTAATTGTTTTCTTTCTTTTCGAACGCGTGCGCAAAACTCGGCTGGCCACGACTCATCGAGTGTACTGTTTATTCACCTTACTTCGAATATTGGAATATACACAAATATGTTTTTATACTACTTTATTTCTATTTTTACGCCAAATTTTATTATTTGAAAAATAAAAGCTTCTTGTAGTTCTATGTGTAAATTAATTTCATTTGTACCCTCATTATTAATAAATTGATTTTTGCGTTTGAATTGATTATCTGCACAATTAAACTCTCGGTTATAAAATCTTTAATTTTTGCGATTTTTACACTTATTAAATGGCATTTAAACCGATTTAATCGCGTATATTTAGTACTATACATTTCCGAACAATTTCCGAACATTTTTTTAATTACCTTTAAGAAATTAATTTTACGCCAATTAAGTCCTTGGAATCTTACAGGAAGTCTATGTTGACATTGACATGTTTTAACTTGTTCGATTTCAGTTCAACTTAGAACTTTCAGAAGACCTTTTTTCTGTACATTTATTATATTATAATTTTAGGAAATGTAAAAAAACCCGTGAACCTCATGTTTACTGTCCAAAAACTCTGACTACTATACCATAAGTTCTCATCAACGCGGGCTACATCGGGGAGAGTGTCCTAACACTAGGTTCCCTCTGCCTACCGTGCTGTGTTCGGAATACAACGTGAAGCTGATATCATTTAATCTTAATTTTAGTAGATTTAAATTTAGTTATATTTTTAATTCTACCACAGAACACATTGAACAACGGCCCAGGCTATCCAACATTAGAAATAAAATTAAATAAAGAAGTAGCACACATAAAATGGCCACACAACTCTACCGCAAGTGTAGAAGTGCTATGTAAAGATGGTGAATTGTATAAAGCAGACAATGTTATTGTTACAGTGTCTCTTGGTGTTTTGAAGGAACGGTAAGTTTTTAAGGTACGCGACGCTTATTGGTTCAAATTCAAAATATTTTTTATTCAAATAGCCTTTTTCAAGCAAATAGACACAAATATACTACCGGTTCGGAAAGCAGTTCTACTAAAAAGAGTTGCAAAGCAGTTCTACAGGCAAGAAACTCAATAGTTGCTCTTTTCAGAACCGAAACAATTTTTTGCTTAATACAATGGTAGCTATCCTGCATAAATTTTAATTGATCTTAATTAAAAACATTTTCATCCTTCAAATATTCTTGGATAGTTTAATAGCTATGCTAATTTTTATATATAAGAAATATTGTTTCCACAGTTTATTAAGAGAAGCCATCTTAAAGACTTTTAAGCCTAAAATTCAAGAGTTCTAATCTTGTTGTATTTTCTTGCAAATTTCATTTATTGAAATATGTTGTTGATACACGCATGACTGTACGCAAAAATTATGCATACACACATTCTTGAGCATATAATGAAAAGTATGTGAGTTCAATCCTGGGGCGAGTTAATTTTTTTATTTCCCGGTTCTGGTAAATAAAGCGCGGGGCTTAGCTGCTCCATTCAATTGGAAAAAAAGGCATTGTGTGAAGAACGGCGTGTCTGTATGACTGCACACTTCTAGTTTTCTACTATCTTCTTTAATGAAATAGTTACTAACTATTCCAAATTGCCAAAAATGTCGAAGAGAGTAACATAACATGCAACTTACTTTTTTAAAATAAGAAAGAACAACCTTCTTACAAAAAAACTTAAAAAAAAAACAAAAATCGAAATTTCAGACACACAAAACTATTCCTGCCATCCTTACCGCAGGAAAAAGTTAAAATTATAGAAAAAATGTCCATCGGTGTAATGGATAAAGTGATATTGAGTTTCGACAAGCAATGGTTGCCGAGCGGCAGATTTTTTAGTTTTCTATGGAATGGGGAGGATAGGAGGAAAGTGGGAGAGGAAGATTATTGGACTACAAAGATTTTTGGATGCAGCACTCCCATGGGTGCCAAAAAAGCTTTAACATTTTGGACTAGCGGGGAAGTTGGGAAAATGGTAAGTTGATTCCATTTTAACAAACAAACAAAAAAACTTTATTTAAATCCCTACCGATTTTTATAAAATTTGTAATTTTTATAAAAGTATAATATAAAAAATACAAAAAAGGGGGTAACTCGCCCACATAGTCCCTACTAGGCAGAAGAAATTTGGGAACCTTCCCGCTTCGGATCCCCACATTCTGCCGAATTCTCGACGCATAGCGAGTTAAGTGGCGAAACTCAACGCCGCGCTTTGCCTAGTTACCAGAGAATTGTCAGAGAGTTAACAGATAACTGTAATGATTGCATATTACAAAACATACCCAAATCGAATCGAATAGTCCAATATCGAAATCGGATCCGAAATAATTAATCGAAAATAATTAATTGTGAACCTCCTTGTCTTGAAAGTCGGTTTAAAATACAGATTAATTACAAAGTAATACAGATTTATTGTAAGTATAAGTATAGATATGGTTTATCTGGTATAGCAATGCTTTGCCTTGAATTCATTCAAATGACTATAACTTTTTTTAATGAAATTTTGATAAAACAAACTTTAGATGTTAAGCTGGGTTAAAACAAAGAAATTGCTATAAGTTTTACGTAAATCGGTTCATTACTTTCAGGGATTAGCGTGACCATAAATACAGACAGACAAGAAATTTTAAAAAAATAATTCTTTCTATTATTCTTTTTAAGTGCCCCTCTATCCATGTCAATGATAAATACTAAATGTACAGACAAAATATTTTACTGTTTTATTATATACAGAGATTTCATTCGCTTGAGTGGAAATCAAACCCGTCACCCAGTCGCACGCCTGTGTCCCTGTGCGACCACGGCCAAACAAATTTAAACTTATTACTAACTTTTGGTTCTAAAAGTTTTTTTAAATTGTATTTTAGGTTGAAATCTTACCAGAAGATGTTGTAAAAAGGAAAGTAATGGACCTTCTTAGAAGGTTTTTAGGTAAAGACATGACGGTACCAGAACCAACTGGCATGATACGGTAATATTTTAAATTAGTTTAAACTTAGTGTTAAGAGATTCCGTTCGAATTAAGTCCTTTCCCCACTGTCCGCTGAATTGTGGAGGCATTGCGTGTTGAGAGAGGCAGCTCAACGCAGCGCATTGCCTCATTACTAAAGCGAGGAAATAAAAATATTTCATTCTCCCGGCGGCGATTCGTGCCCACAACCAGCGCGTTTATAGTCAGTCGCACGCTTATGCCTCTGAGCCAGAGTTCTTCTTCTGTTTGTAATCTGCACGCGTCTGACGCGTTAGTTGTAGGTTCGATTACAACCTTGGGGGAATCGCCAATCAACATGTTATGCCTATAATTCTGTAATAAGTGGAGAAGGGTTTTGAACCTATATTTTCTACCTAAATCTGGACGAAATGAACAAACACTTTACAAATGTTAATATATTGAAACAGAATGTTAAAACTGACACTATCAATTATATTTCCGCTATCTCTTGTCCATCATCTTTTTATTTCTCTAATGTTTCCACTGAGGACGTGAAGAAGCATGTGCTGGCCATTAAATCCGATGCTACTGGTAGTGATCAAATTGGCCGAAAAATGAGCCTCTTATCTCTTATTCCTATACTTCCAGTCCTTTGCCATATTTTTAACCATTCCCTTTCCACTAATAATTTTCCCAATGCCTGGCGTCAGGCAATAGTAATTCCCATTCCCAAAGTATCAAATCCTTTATCCTATACTGACTATCGCCCTATCTCAATTCTACCGTTTCTATCTAAAGTGT
>DWNA01000549.1:0-21794 GCA_018249835.1 Heliconius besckei | reverse complement strand
GATCCATATTTTTCGATAGCAAGAAATCGCCGAGCACGCAAAACACTTATAACCTTTACGCCTCTCCCAACCAAACAAAAAATGCTATACACTTGAAACTTGGTACAGATGTTCGGGAAGAGTGTACTAACATAACAAAATAAAAAAATCGATAATCGAAAGTACGTTGCCCGCCAAATTTGAAAAGTCACCCTACTTTTTGAACACACCTCGTATGTAGATAATTAATTTTATTGTCTATTCTCTATTAGTATAACAATTATGAAAAAAATGTGTTTGAAGAAATATATTTATAGTGTAATAATAATATTATCTAAAAATATGCAGAAAAATAAGGAAAAAAAGATTTTATATTGTGTTATCTTGTAAGACAACAATAAAAAGTAACTTAAAAGTTAGGCACTAACGTTAAACTTCCACGTCTAAAGTGCTGTTTTCACGTTGTACCTAAAGCGTCGTCAAATATTTGCACCACCAATGGACCATGAAGCATGGATATGTACGTTCCAAACAAATACCAATTAAAATAAGCTAGCATTACTTTTTATTATAAAGTATACATATGTCATATTGATCACCGTAAAATATATGAATACGTTACAGTGTTACCATAATTTTTAAATTATAAAAGTAAAAAAGTTATATTTTCCTAAATTTAGAGTTCACATTAATGATAAAATCTTATGAAATAAATAAGTAAGTAAGAGTCTTGTTTACAGATTATATCAAATTTAATAACAAACGTCATTTGCATACTGAAACGATTCGTTATAATCAATGCGCTCAATGATTAATATAAAATGAAACCTTATATCATAAGTAGAGTTACTTAAGTGAAGCGATTCATCCAAGGTCACGGGTAAGTAACTGAGTATTTTAATTATAGCAAAATTGTATATTAATAAATATTTAATATAAATAGACATTATATAAGCGGAAAGAGGTATTTTTATATATGAATCACTTACATATAGCAGAATTAATCTAGCCGTGATCCGAATAATGAGTTCAGGTGGCGACATGATGTTTTAGTCAAGGTCATTCAACACCACACAAGTGTGACCAGCTGACGGCACGAGTGCACTGGCATCGGACAATACTATGTTTAATAATCTATATTTATATTACTTTACATAACCTCAGTTACTTGCAAGTGTCTAGGATCACTGAAACGATATCTAGATGAAGGTCTGAAACCACAAAGTATGCCAACACATTCGATAGTAATATTTCAAATTATATACATCTATATATATATATATATTCAAACAAGTGCTATAAAATATCATGAAACACCGTGACATTTAAACGATGCGGTCACGAAGCGTACTGCCTTTGAAAACGCAAGAGCCATTTGGGTTGAGACAAATTCTTTATAGCTTACGTAAACAGAGGCTTGAAAATTAGACACCTGCTTATAAGTAACGCAAACACTATTCACATTAGATAATACTATTAGACTGGCCTTCCAAGTCCGCCGCATGACAAAAGAGAAACTTTATGATAAGATAATACAAATTATACCAAGTCTTTTAAAAATCTAAGGAAGTAAGATATACATGATTCAAAGTAAATTCCCCGATATTGAGTCATGAGGATGTGTGTTACTATAACCAAGTTCCGACGGACTTCATAAAAAAATATAAAAATAAGTAACGTTTCGTAGATAGGACAATATAAAGTATGATTAGTTTAATTTACATACATGATTATGTTGGTCTCCGAGAATCCCAACGATGGAGCCGTTGTCGCTTTGTGAATCTCTTCCTAAGTCCGCCGATAAATTATCACCGTTTGTTAAGTCATTTAGCTGCATATTTTCACTAATATCACCAATGTCCTCGTGTACACTACTCGATTGGTCTAGACTATTGTCTATACAATTTACACTACTGTTCAATTTAATTTCAGAATTTACACTTTCATTGACCGGCATATGTGTAGTTTTTATCAAATTATTTCCTACTACCGTATCTTCCTCGGAATCACCAAAATCACCATCTGTAAATGCATCTCCACTCTCATCGTCACTGTTTTCCGGAGTAGCCATTTCACAACGTTCACCCATGATTAATACCAATATCAAAGGAAAAAGAGATAAAGGAGATAAATTATATATTTTGCTTTTAATGACACGTTTTTGCAAGTTTTAAAGTCCACAGAGAACAAAAAGAAAAAGAAAGGAAGGGCGCAATTTTCGCAGTGCGCTCTTGTACTGCACTGACGGAGCGTGATAACGTATTTATCTTATCGATATTCGCCACTTATTCGTAAACTTCACCATGTCTCCTTTGTCTCAGTCAACAACAACATATTTGTTTGGATATAAAGTCACTTGTTGACGGGCGGCACAATCACAATATTGAAGAGGCACGTAAGCTATTTGTCAATATGGCAATTGATGAAATTCTTTCGGTTGTTTCGTAAACATCGTGACATAAAGGTGGGGACAACGTGACACGTGCGCCCGCGACTGCGCCGGCTATAGACTAGTGGAGTTAGTGAGCAAGTGGTGTGCTGTGACCATCTTTGCGCTATCGCTTTCGTAATCACACCGTTAACTCCAGCTTATCCTAAACAATGCTGGCAGGAGGACGTACACAATGAGGAACTAATCCTTGGAGCACAGTAAGCTTACCTGGGTTAAGTTAATATCTTATTTACTTTACAATACACGTTTAGATATGATTTTTAAAATTATATTACTATCAGAAAACGAAGGTAATGCTGAATAATAAATTAATAATTAACATTGCCATGTAGTTCTAGCGGGCGAAGCCGCGAACGGGTCGCTAGTATTGTATTTTTTTTTATTTATACTTAAAGTAAAGTACCTTTTTTTAAAAAAAATTATAGACAAGAGATTACTAGCACATATTTATGGTGAAATTTAAAGAAATCATTTAAATCGCTCTCACTTATACATTGACCATCAAAAGCTAATGAAGTCGGTGAATCACAGCACTCACAGACACCAGCATTTCCCGCCTGCGCCTTATGTGCGCTTGATTAATATCCTATTGTTTTAATCAATGGCCTTTACGGTCGAGGAAATGACATCTATATGGTAAGGGAGCTATGTTGAACGCATAACTTTTTAAAGCATTTTGCATATCTAATAAAAATGAATAGCCTCTATTATTACATGCATAAATGAAACAATGTATATATTTTTATTTTTGTTGTGCAATGCAGGTGATTCCTCGATCTTATATTTGTGTATGTAAAGGTGGGCAAAAAGGGGTTTTTTACACTTATTTAACTTTACGCTGTATCCCATAGAAAGGAGAGTAAGCAGCGAGACGTAGTGTTGAAAGTGTCCAATTTTAAAGATACTCTGGTGGTGGCTTGCCAAGCTTTGTTAATCTCAGATTGGTTCGAGTAGGATTTGAACTTCATAATGATCTCAGCATACTCACATACCAACTAAGTCATGATAGCATCGTACTATGACTATAATTAAAAAAAATTGGAAATCTTGCACTTAACTACAACGATATTAAATAAATGTTAATGAATGTTACGAAATTACAAGCCAGACATTTCGTAATCATGTTGCGCGATTATAACGGAAATATTTACATTGTTCCGAACCGAGATAACAATGTTGATCCGTGCACTAAATAATTAAAGTTAATTTATTTTATTAACGATATAGTACTACTACTAAACTATTAGAATTATGAAGGAGACACCTGCAGCTTCGCTCCGTGTTCATCTATATATATAAAATCGAAAGGTCACTCACTCATCACGAAATCTCAGAAACTACATGTGCTAGGAATCTGAAATTTTGCATAGGAGTTACTTATAGGACGTAGGTGCTCGCTAAGACGGGAATTTGCAATATTCGACTTCTAAGGGGCTGTTTTTGGAGTTGAAAGTTTGTATGAAATTTCGTTACTACAAATTCTAGGAGTATCAAATTTTACATGGTCGTCACTTATAGGACGTAGGTACTCATGGAGACAGAAATTAATAATAACGTAGTTCACGCAGGCGAAGCTGCGGGCGGGCCGCTAGTATGGGAATAAATAAAAGTTGTGAGTGACATTTACACATGAGACATTTTAAGCGCCAGAGGCAATGCCAACCGCATGTATTATAGGTTACATTGAAACGATTAACGTGTTGTAAATATAGTCCCTTCTTCGATAAATAGACAAACTTTTCAGCTTTATAATATTGGTATAGATTTAGAATATTATTTAAAAAGAGTTAAGTAAATCAGAGTATATATTTTTAAGTATAATAAAATGTTTAAAATGATATTTGAATTAATTTAGATTAAGAAATAAGTTATAATCTAAGTTTATAATAAGAAATAAGTAATAGTCTGAGTAAGTCTCTAGGTCATCTCGTAAGGTAGTTAATTACCTAAATGTACAACAAGAGTATTTTTCATACTATGTGCAGGAAAAAAACGAGCTCGTAAAAAAATCATTAAACAGTAGTTTTCAAGGAAGTACATATACAATCAGGAACAAAAATACTATTTCCCATACGAGTATGAGAATGACGTAACAGTGATCTGCACAGAATAAAATTATTTTATTTATTCAAAGCTAAGAAGCTTTGAATTTCTTTTATTATGAATCTATTAACACTTAATAATAGCTTTATATATTTCATAATACCAACAAGCAATGACTCAATAATTCGGCGGAGAGGTGAACGGATTGTCTTAACAAGTTCCGTTTGCCGTAATAAAGCCAAAATTAAGAATTTACACAACAATAGAATAAATTTATAAATAAAAATTTAAAGACAAACAATTTAATGTTTTATTTATCAGGAGGAAATTGTTTAACGCTACACTACATGCAATTAGCTGATAACTCGAGGAAGTGTTCCACTGCGTGTGTTTAGATACTATAACGACATATAAACATACAGCTTGATAGAACAAAAAGCATTTCAATTAAGATTTCTTTGAAGAGAAATGAGAAGAATCGCTCTAATTGGTTTTAAGGGTTGACACAACTTACATACACTTATACGATATATTACTACCATGAGCTGGATATGGAGGTCGTCGTGGCGCAGAGGCACGACATATAAAAACTGTCAACGTAACGGTGATTGTTTCGATGCCTACTTTTGAAATGAATTTTTATCATTTCGTTTTATCATTCATATCACTCAATTTTCTCCTTCTCTATCAATCTCATTGCGTGCACATTTACAAAAAATTGGGATATCGGATAAGGGAACAGAGTGTTATAACATTAAGTTCCTTCTGCTTATACTGTGATAAAAAAAATGTGGACAATATATACAGCGCAAAATAACTTAATTCCAGAAAGAGTGTAGAAACATTACTACTACGTGCTCTATCAAAAACTATTGGGAAAACGCTAAATAATATAGAAAAACTAACCTGGACAGGTGAAATTTGCACAATAACAAAGAACTCTGATTTCTTATATTTTATTAAACTAAACAACCACAATTAACCATCGATAGCAGGCGGTAGATAACCAGTCAATAGAACTGAGAGGTAGTACCAACACTGCAATGCAATTTCGATAAAGAAGCTTTGCAATCAATTTGGCAACGTTCAGGCAACTAATAAGAGTAGCTGTCGAGTGAATAAGACACTGACGAATTGTACAATCATTGCTTAACGATAAGAAAAAACAGTATATTTGTATAGTAAAATCAATAAATCTGTTAACTGTCTTGGCACACGCCTGATATGCAGAGTGGGATGTTCTTGTACGTTGACAAGTTAAAAAGATACAATAAAATGTGAATTATTACTCAAACATATTAAAAAATAATTATAAGAGATATTATATTCTTAAAGCAAATGCTTCATAGAGACTTTCTCTATATTTATCTATTCCTTTTATTTTACTTTTTGATAGCTTATATTATTTGTGTTAGGTCAGTTTGCTAGCACAAAAGGTGTCCAACTCTCTCCTTTGAACAGAGCGAGGATGTGACCCGTGACTGACACAAAGAATAATGTAGACAGTATTGTACTCAGTATCGCGTGACCATTTACTGTACTTTAAATTGCCTATTCCTGATACGGAACAAAATACTAATGTATTGAGTCTTAGAAAAGAAATGCGTCTTGGTGATTCAAAAGAACGGAATAATTGTATCTATAGCGCGTACTTATATGTAAATTTAAACTTTAGTATTTCTAAGAAAAATAAGAACGTAAATTGCTCTACTACCTTTTCATATACCTACGTTTAAGCCTTTATGTGAAAATATTTCAAAGCATTTCCATATTTAGCATAATTATTTTGAAATCCGTGTCAAGAGTATCTTGACATGTTGAGATATGTTTACTAGAGCTATTACCTAAGCAACTGAAATTTAATTTAGTAAGTAGTAAATACTATTTTATATATCTATTTGTAACACATAGCACATTGACAAACTTTTCAATTCTTTCACAAGCACAATTTCAACAAGCACCAAACAAAAACTATATTCACGAAAAAAGAAAAAAATAATTTATACAATAAAATTGCATATAAAAACTCAATAGTGATCAAAAATAAAGATATCTTGGATTAGTACATTGAGAGAGTTTGCGAAACGCACCGGTCTAAATCACAGGCGACATTGCACTGGCAGAGAAAAGGTGTCGAATAAAAAGTTCGCAATAAGCACTAAACACGCGGAAAAAATTAACGAGAATGTACAGAGTAAGCGGCGATCTCGGACGGTTAACTGTATGAGATAGAACGGTGCCGGCTCACTGAGTGATGGACTGTTGTTGTCCGGATCGACTGTCGCAATTATATTATTACAATATGACATTGTGATAATAAGAAGGTTGATCGTGTTTTACTTAAAATGTACATGTTACCAAAAAAAAAAACTATTGAAATTTAATATTTTCCTTGTTTTTAACTTATAGTCATTTATGTTTTTGACAATAAAAAGAAATATGTGTAACGATTGTAATAATTAAAAGCTTTTATTTATTTAGAGAGTTAAAAATAACAAAACGGTTCACGAAGAAAATTAAATTGTATTGTACAATTCAATTTGTTTCGTCAATCGTCACTTTTATCAATATAAAAGTGAGGCATATTGTATTGATAAGTGTGGGGAATATTTTATTATCTTTTTTTATAAAATAGTGCCAATATTTTAGTTAAGATTCGTACATTGCTTTCTTCATTAATTAGAAATACTTCAAAATGATAAAAGATGGTGTCTACTCCACATGACGCTGGAGAAGTGTAAAAATATAATTATATTCCAAAAACAGATTAATAAAACAAAACTCGAAACATCGAATCAAGTGCGTCCATCACTAAAGAGTGAAGGAGGTTGCGCACGCGACGTACTCGTACGTAAATATCGTGACATTTGCCGCACATCTGCGCCTGAGAGCAGACACGCACGTTTGATACGCTTTCTTAATAGCAAAGGTGAACGATCGATGTTTGATCTAGATCCCTTGTTCAGTTCAGTAAACGTTACAAATTCCTAATATAACTTACATAAAACTATAATATATGACCACCAATACAAAGAGATATATCAGGTAACTTTGTACCCCAAAAGGACAATATGCGTGAACTATTAAAAAAAATCAAAGCAATATGGCTAACAAATGTCTATTAATCTCTCATCCTCTTAGACTTGCAATAAATTTTTAAATTCATTACTGTTAAAAAACCTTTAAACATCTTCAATCAGAGTAAACGCGCCTAATTGTAGCTTATTTCCTTCATTGACGTTGAGGTCGCATACCAACTTATGCAAGTGCTTTCCATAGAATACAATCTTAGATAAGTATACATTACGGTATTAATATTATCTATGCCGATTAAAGTTATGATCTGAAATCGATATTATAGTGTAGGGTTTTCTTTATACGATTAAAAACAAAAATAAACTACCCAATCGGAAAACTAGATGAACACAACAACCTGCCATCTCTACAAACATCAGAGATACTCGTAAATGAAATGAGAACATTTAAATATTATATATTATTAGTTAGAACATATAATAACTAAATGTCATATTTTTAAACTTTGTATTTATATAAATAATAACATAATTATTAATAATAATAAAAAAAAAATCATTTTCAATAGCCACTTAAGCTAATAGCAGTGATAAGCCGATTATTATGCAAGTAACTCGTTTCTTACATAGTCAACCAACTGTCAACCATAAAATATTATTATAACATTTTCTTTTTCAGCTTCACGCATGTGATAGAATAGGGAAAGGGGTAGTGTTTAAATAATCTGTTTCATACGTTCGTTATTTTAACAAGATTTCTATTTTGTTTTTAAAAAATAAATGCATCTTAAATTTAAGCTCAGACGCACTTACACTCACACTTTGTGTTGTAAAAAAAATATGGACTATAGACAAAATATGTTAACCAATTCATTTAGTCCACTTACAATACCAAAATAGCAAGAACATGTGAAATAGGTTTAACGGTATCAATCGTCATTGTCCTCACTAATTGAAAAATTAAGTAAATTCGCCGGTGACTCAGTTCAATGTTCCATACAGTCAGTCTTAGGTGCATAAAAAACAAACTCGATATCTTTTTTTAATATAATATTCTTCGAAGCTCTACCAATCACGATGCGACAGTGTCATTGGCTGATTTGTTATGTAAATTATACTTTCTTTTTTGGAGACATCGTTTCGTACACAATAAAGATTGCGTGTGTTAAATAACAAAAATATAAAAATAATATTATATTTTAAAAACAAATGCTTTTATAGACTTTTTTAATTCATTTTAGTTCTATAATTCATTCTATAACATTTTCGTATGTGACACGAAGGTTAAATCACATATTTAGCTGTTAATATAACAAATATTAAACTATATAGTCATATAGAGATAGAATGTAAGTGGTCCATTAACGAACTTACTAATTTAGGTCTCACGTGGCACACCACAGAGCGGGCGGAATCGTCATCACTGGTGCTCTCCAAGCAATCTGAGAGTGAAGGAGATCTTCTTGCTGGCCACTTGAGTGATTTCTCCGAACATGGACTTGGGATAGACAAAGGAGGAGGCAGACGGGAACCTTGACCTCGCCACCAAGACACCAGCGCTGGCGCCACACCGACCACCATGGCAAGTCCGAGTCGCACCATCATAACCAAATGTTTAAAATTCACACATTCATAATTAAGTTTCTACTAATATACCACAATCGTTAGCGAAGCATCGCTCGTAAATAAAAACGCGGCTATTTTCGATCGATGCAGTCCCACAGTGTCTCGCGGTGTCACTGAAACCTGCACGCTAAGGATTATCCGTCAACGTGATGCACATGAGAGCACGCGCAAGTTAATAAATCACGCACGAAACTAACAAAACATTTCAGGAATTCTTCAGACGTGTACAAACTATAAAGACGCGAGTGCCCGACGCGGCTGAGGAGAGACTATTTCATTAATTGCGCACGTACGGAGCGGCGGCCAGACAAAAAGTGGTGATTGTTACAGTTGCACAAATGCAGCACAGGACGGTTTCCTCTCACGCTCGCAGGCAGCCGAGTGGCGGTCGTTGACGCTGGTGCCCCCTCCAGAGAGCCCCTCTCCAGCCGCCCGCCCACAGAACTACCCCCCCTGATACTGTTCCGCGAGTTACCCGCCCGCTGGAAGAGCTCCTTGGGTAAGTATTGTGAAATTGCAACATTCTAAACTGACTTAACTGATTGTATTTTTAAAATAATATTGATCCCGTGGAACGATTATTTTCGTTTCAATATCAACACTGGGATCTCCTGTGTCGTAACTCGTAATCCGGGTCAAGCGTAAAAGAAACAATTTCATTGTGTAAATAAATGATAAGCTATTATGTAGCTCTATGTTGTAAAAGGATTAGATCATATAATAGTAATTTAATTATGTGCTCATTAAAAGATATATAACATCACTTATTGCTGCTGCCGCTGCTAAAATGTAATTAAAAAGGTGTGGACAATACATTTTATAATATCTTTGTACGTTCGATGTAGACGGCGATTTGAAACATTTCGCCAAACCGGTCGAATGGGTTTTATAAATTTCTCTTTCCATGTATGTGGAATTGGCGTCATTAATCTCAAAGGTAAGAATCTCCAAATGGACAAAAATTAAATGTACCTACTACATATATAGTGCTGTTAGGTAGAAAGTAGAACGCAGTTGCAGCGTAAGGGGTATGGGTGGACGAGGTGGTGTGGATGAGGTGGTGTTAGTGGTTTCCTCTCATACCACAAATCAACTTTAACTTTTCAAACGCAGTATAAATGTGCTTAGAGCAATATTGACTTAAGTCTATGAATTTAATTATCAGTACCCATAATTATAATTAATTGCAGTATAAAATAATTATTCTAATTTAAAATATCTCTTCTTTTTACTAAACCGTTACAAAAAACATTTATAAAAAAAATTTTCCAATTCGACACTAACACTCAAGTGCATTTAAGAATCTTCCTCGTACGAAAATGACTACTCTACAACCCCTTGACCTACAAGTTTCATATAATTTCATACAAAACTGTGAAATTGCATCAGCCTGTGCCACCCAAGTCGGGTTTGGGGTTGAGGCAGACGGATCGATGGCTGACGTCAGCAGCCAGACGAGAAACGAGACCTAACTGAATCTGTTTTAATACCCTGCTACGTACTAACAGAATACTTGTGAATATCATATTGAGGTAATTCATTATATCCTAGGATAGACAATGTTAGGTACAATCTAGTTATGTTTTTAAATTACGTGTAAACTTCTAAATAATTAAATAATAAACAAAAAAAGAAATGAAAAAAATATTCGTATCATGTGTACGCCGCAATTTATTGAAAAATATCAACAAATCTTCGCGCAATAATCAATACGTAAATAATTCATGTGCTTCCGTTAAATACAAATAATAATATAGGGATAACAGGATAACTCTGTTATATGTACTACATGCTTCGTTTATTACAATTCCATTTATAGGTTTGCTTAGAAAGTTTAACATTTCTGAAAATTTAGCATTTTGTTACACTAACTACATATTTTTTATAGCAAAGCACCAATTTACTAACAGTTAACACCAAAATAATATGAGTCTTATGCTTAATCTCTATCTGATCATCTTACTAGCGTCTGAATGTAACGCGATGGTCGTGGTTTCTATCCCCACTAGGTGGAATGATTAATAATTACTATCATTTCCTCGCTCTGGTAAATGAAAGCGCCGCATTCAATTCCGCCATTATACTCGCAATGTCTAGAAAATTTTAACACTTCCCCCAATTCCGTTTGTATGCTGAAAAATAGTCCAGTTTTGAAGGGATGACATTGCATGTTGAGTTGCCGAAGCAAGCGCCGCGCCTTATCCAATAAAAGGATATAAATATTGATTAAATCGCGATAGAGCATTGACTAGGGACAAAATCTGGAACACGGGATCGATTGTGGCTCTCCACCACCGTTGTCGTTAAAGGTAAATGACATGTAATCCTATACATATGTTATATACCTACCTACCTATGATGATCACATGTTTAATTTAATAATAAAATAAAACCCTTGTAGAGAAACTATATCTTAAGACATTTAATTAAATAAAATATATATTATATTTAATTAAATAAATATTCTAAAAATAATTGCAATACTTAACGTATTGCAATCATTTTTATTTTATTTGAGGCTAGATATAAAATGTCTGTTAATTCTATTATTTTATTAATAAATATTACTAGTAAATAAAAATATTGATTTATTAGAAAAACAGAAACCGTTTAAATGCCGGTTGATCTCGCCTGCCGAAAGTTTGTCAACGGGAACTAAACTTAAGTTAAGCTGAAGTTTATAAAAGTTGATAAACTTAAGTTTACGGGCGTATCCACTCATTTTGTATGAAATCTGTTGATTTATTACAAAATGAGTTAACAATTATTACTTTGCTTTTTCTTTTGAGGTACAGAAACCAAAATCTTTTATTATTTACATATACGACCGCATCTTAAAGGTATTCACAGAAAGATATTTTCGTCTGTTCGTCGAAACAACTGACCTAAAGAACCGTTTCCTATTCCGTAACTAGTTAACTTTAGAAACATATCGCTATATTTTTTATAGTAGTCGTTTTTTTTTTTCATAATCGCTTAATTCTTCATTTTCTATGCATTATAGATTTAAGACGATATAAATAAGCTGGTTTACGCGACTCATGGCGACTTGCTTATTTAACTAGATAGATTAAACGAAAATATTTTGAATATAAATATTACCATAATAAAATTTAACTTACAACTATTTAACCTATGCAACACAACGATGACAATATAACGATTAATAATAAAGATAGTTCAAAAATTACATTCGAGTCGTGGCCATTAGAATATAAGCATTTAGAATTCATATTACAATTATGCAAAAAAAATAGCAACGAAAGGTGTTTTCTTGAATAACTAAGGACTTAACAGGCTATTTTGGCATCTTATCGTCTTATTGCAGTCCTCGGAGCCACACGCTCTCGTAAATAGATCGAAAGAAGAGAGGGTCGAGTATAACTGACATTTAAGCGAATTTGTAATTTTACTAATACATAAATATGATACGAAAGGCAGTTAATTTGAAAAGATATTTATCTAAAAAAACTTTTAATCTTTTTGGTAAACTGTATGGTCTTATCTTTTTATAATACGAATTTACTTAGAGTGGCCAAAGACCAAATGCTTATTTTGCAACATAATTAAATGCCTTTACTGTTTTTACAAATGTTATCTATGGCGAAATAATTGCCGAAATATATGGCGAAATAATTGGTTTTAAATAACCAAACTGGGAGATTTGAATAACTTTAAATTTTATAAATGTGTAAAATATATTTTATGTATCTAATCATAAGGTTATCTTGCCTCCCTAACTTTACAATTTTTGCTCACACTTTTTGAACTCTATGGAATTGGGTTTAAACACCGTGAGGCCCGTTAAGTTCAAAATTTCTATATTTCTAAATATTTTTGTTTCTTTGTATTTGAATAGCGAAAAGATTTATACCGACCTGCTTCTCTAATGGCGTGTAAACCATGAAAATAATAAAAGGTATACATATACTCTTATCGGTAACTAAGTTATTAGGGGGGTTAACAATTTTAGTACCAATTTTAATCAATTTATTTGCAGATCTGAAGCGCGGTATGATACTATGTACCACGTACTGGGATCGTCGTCAAAGGTGAATCCATGCGGAAGTTTATTTTTATCCAGTCTCATTTCACATCTTCATAAAGGTGCACTGCCTACTACTGTTGAGCTTCAGAAACAATAAATAGTGTTAATAGGAAATTTTACAAACCTACTTTACCGAGTGACAAACCACGTCTTTTATAGTTACTCAATAACTATGTGCTTATAATTAAAACAGAAACTAGTGATTACGAAGCAATGTATATTCGAATTTCTTCTCCCAACTTAAATGTTGAGACGTTTCTATGTGGAATTTAAATATAATTAATATTTTAAATAGCATTTTATAATATTATATATTCAAATGAATGTATATATTTACGGCATTAGGGATTATTTAAGTCATTATTTAAGTTTATCTCTGATTGACAAATACAAGCATCGCTAATTGAAGATCGAAGAAGGTGAATCTTATACTTTTTATAATTAAAGGATTGTAGCTGATAGATATAGATAAACAGCACCCTCACTTAAATATTGTGGATTCGAGACATAAAAATATGTAGGTATACAATTTTTTTTATAATGGTTTATATAATTTATGAGTAAAAAAATACAGTTGAATTGATCACCTCCTTTTCTTACAGAAATCGGTAAAAACTTACTTTCGCATTTATATTGTTATAAGGAAAGATTGTAAATAGCTTAAACAAACCAAGCACAGCACCAGCGTATAGTTTTAGTATGGCTGAAAGGTAAGTCCTGACAATGATAATAAATATCAGTTATATATCTATGTGCTCGGCAGAGTTACAAAATCTATTATTAAGAAATCAATAATTATACATAAATAATAGATTATTCAAAAATATGTATACAGGTTATAAAGACATTGCAAACACATTTATTATATTGATTTGCAATCTTATCTTGAAGATAAAAGCCAAGTCATAATCAAAGCAGAGTATTAAAACATTATAGTGTGTGAAATATAAGTGACCAAATAAGTAATTTTAATATTAAAATTTATTATATATTGCTTTTATAAGTTTGTGTTTGTATCATCTCATAATATTCTTTATTAATATTTCAAGCTAATGGGTTTGTTTGATTTGAACTTAGTCTCAGGAAGTACTGGTTCAATTTGAAAGAGGTTATAACATCACTAATATAGTGCCATTATATCATGTTAATCAATTGTTTTGATATCCAGCATACTTGTTGTCTGTTCTCTGGGGTATTTAACTAATTAAGTCATGGGTCGTAATATTAGTTATTTTCATTTCAATGTCATGGGCGCAAAACGAATTTTGGTATAATATTCTTTGTTTAAAAAGTATAAATATAATGTATCTTAACTTACCTCCTTAGCAATCTGATCAAGGGCCTGCTCCTCTGCAGTCGCCTTGGTCTGGGTGCGCTGTCGCCGCGACGGGTCCATCTTGACAGTCGCTGCACTTGCTAAAATATTTAAAGTAAGTATTATTGTATAAATTTAGATTTTTTTATGTTACATTGTATCCTGCACAGAGCAGGATAGGCAGTGGGAACCTAGTATCAGTGCCTAGGGCAGTGTAGTGATTGCATGTTGAGTGGCAGAACTCAATGCCACATTTTGCCTCAATGCCGGAGCAAAGAAATCATTAAATTAATAAATTTATAAGTATTTCATTTCCTTGAGTGGGATTCTAGTGGGAGTACTTTCCATTGTGCAAGTGAGTGGGATTTTTTCGCCAATTATGGTGCATGGGCTTACTTGGTGCCACATCTGGCCTTAAATTTAGTATATGAGAATCATCGATATTCTTTAATATTTAAATATATAAGAAAATTAAAATATTTTGTCTAGAGGAAACAAAGAAATAAAATTAATTTGTTACTCTGAGTGGGAATCTAACCTAGAGCCATTGCATTAACAGTTGGACGCTTGTCCCACTGGCAATATATATAAACTCAATATTCAATGTATGTAGTTGAAATATAACTATTCTTAGTTATATTACCTTACTGCTAAGCATTGCAATAGGAATAAGGAGGTAAAAAGCAAAGTATTACAAATAAGGTTAATTGGCACTAGCTACTAAGTCAAATTATTAAATTTGTAAACAGTGTTTATATTTCATAAATTCCTGACTGTTAGGTTAATTTTAATTATATACTGTATTATTTATTAATCAAATTGTATATTTTATATTTAATAATACAATAAATGGAATGTTAATAAAAAAAATTGGTTGTGTTATGTTAAACATTAAAGTTTTTAAATAAAAACTATATTTTAATAATATTGTATATTAAAATTCCTATAAATAATTTACTCAGAATGCAGTTAACTAATTACCCCAGAAGATTCTATTTCCATCATACTCTTATCATAATTGTCAACTTGAAATAAGGTCATCTGCTTTTGTAAGCAATTTTGTATAATTGACAAATTTATGACAAATAGCAACAAGACTTTTTATATGTAAATGACAATAGAGATATAAAATACCTACATATAACATTCTTTTCCAAGCTCCATGGTGCAAATGGATGGGTAGACATAGAAAACCTAGAGTGGAAATATTCTGTTCCCTTCGTGAGCATACCTTGTTTCGTTATCAGAGTAAATAAATGAAAATAATTCAGTACAGTCAGACACTGTGTCTAAGCATCATGATAGACTAAATATATACTAATATTAATCCCAAATATTGAAGCTATCAAATTGTTTTTTTTTATTAAGAGACATTTAGACATCTGATACACCACAGACAAGAACTATAAGGATTCATATTAGTCTTTAAATTATTCTATGGCTTCTTTGATGTGTAGAATTTTTTATTTAACTTATGAATAATATAATTCACTTGTTTGATAGTTTGTAATGTAAATAAATGATTAGAAAGAGCCTATTATTATTCATTTGAAACAAAACTTACATTTGTCTTGCAAATTGACCATCACAATTTTAAACACTATTCACAATATTATATTAAGATTTGTGGTGATTTGATGTATATAAGGTTTTTATATATGTAAATGTACTGAACACTTATGCCCAAATGCTTTCTAATCCTCTGAGATCAGAGAGAATCTAATTTGCATATTTATCTGGAACAGATCAACTATAACCTAGAGGGTTCGTTGTTCTATTCCGCGTGGATGTTTTCAAAAACATTATTAGAATTATAACACTAGGAGGAAAACGGGTGGGCACATAGCCAACATATTTTTAATGGCAGTCACTACAATGACATCATACTCACGGGGACAGTTTACAGATGTAAACACATCGTTTCGACATACACTTTTAACTTTTATGTCACTACGATATGGGTATCTTCACAATTTTCTTACCGTATAAAAACTATAAGAGATTCATTGAAAATAAGCTTTATTTAAAAAATTATGGAGACACCAAATTAATGTCTTCACGATTAATATTAATGTTCCAAAATATTTACAAAATTTATAATTATGAATTAGCGTGTTGGCACCACAATATTAAGTCACAATTTGTTGATAAGTTACCAATTAAGTATTATAAAATTAAACTTTTTTTACAAATAATTAAACAGACATCTCATGACAAGCATGCCATTTTTTTCTGCCATTTAAAACTGTTGCGTTCCGAATTATAATGTCAGTTATAACATTATGGGTTCATTCGCCGTGTTCAAAACGATGATTTGAAAAATATATACCATATACTTGTAACATGTAAATGTAAATAAATATTGCTATGATCGTGGATTTATAAATATATAAAAACAAGAATAAAATATTTTATCATAAAATATGATATGCTGCAAAATATGCTAAGGATAACACTGCTAATTCCACTAAATAATTTTTGGAAGATCAAGTATTTACACAACAAGCTCTTAAAAGTAAATAACTAAAAGAGCTGATAATTATCAAATGCCTGAATATATATTTTTGAATCATGGACCAAGAACACTCTCTTAATTTACCTTTTGAAAAAAAACGGTTATTACAGTACAAAAGCTAGGAATCGTAGCCTACGATGCCAGTTGCCACTATATTACTACATACTACTCTTACTGCATTCGTTCAAAGAAACGAAGTTATAATTTAACATACATTAAGCATGACCATTGACCCACCCATTATTTTAGCCCCTGACGAAACCGATAGGGACTAAAAATTTAAAGATAATGTTTCACTATATAACTCATATTTAGTAAAAGAAATGCTAGATAAAAATATTTAACAAAATGTAGATAAAAGAAAAATAAAACCAAATGTTATTATTTGTGAACATTTATTTATCTCAATAGATTTTATTCATATTCATTTATAAATGGGAATATGCTGCAACAAAACACAAACATACAATATAAAATATTATACATAATTATTTATTCACTCTTGCTCTTTGGTGGGTCTTCTTTGTAGTATAGAAAGACGAAGGAGAACAAAAACACTCCAATCATCATTGAGAACGCACTCACATAGTATGGGAATGCACTTGGAATGAATCTTTCATATTGAGTGTGTTGCAGAGGTCGGACTGATACCTGTCAAAATAGAAATATGAATATAAAGAAAAGAAAATCCATTTTCATGCTCTGGTAAGAAGACAAAGCACAGCGTTAAGTTCGCCACTCAAGATGCAATGCAACACAAAAGTTGATAAGAGTTGACATGGAAAGCAGACCAG
This sequence comes from Heliconius besckei, assembly GCA_018249835.1. NCBI lineage: Eukaryota > Metazoa > Arthropoda > Insecta > Lepidoptera > Nymphalidae > Heliconius > Heliconius besckei. The sequence continues at coordinate 3,987 of DWNA01000549.1, read as the reverse complement.
CTTTTCATCCAAATTATTGGCTTTTACAAATTGAATGGTGGAACACATTAACTTTTTAAGCAAATGAGTTCTCTAGCTGTGTACAATATATATACACATATATATATATCCCCATATAAGTATGAATAATTTAAAATTACCTGTGTAGAGTGATACAATCTGGTATATCCAATTCTATCATAATCTACTTTGAACTGATAGACTCCCCACACATCTGGTACTTTGAAGATTGCCTCATAAACACCATTGGGTTTCTTTTTCAAGGTTGTGCGAATGAAGGGATCTATGCGCACAAACTCTAATTGTACATCATTAGATTCAAATGGTTGCCATTTGCCATTCCTGAGTTCTTCAATTTCAATTCTATATACCTTTCAAACAAAATTATATAAATTAGTATTGTAATATACAAAAAAAATACTCCTTCTAAAATAGATTATTGATGCTGATTTTATTAAAGTTATTAAAATATTTTAACTTTATATTTATAGTATATTATATTTGTTATTAAATAATAGGGAGATATGTTACAGTTTTTAAAATATTTGTATATTAACATCATTACCTATACAATGCAGTAGTCCAAACATTCTAATAATACAGTCCTTATATGGACTAGCCAATATAGTGAAATTCTGTAGTAGGTGCATAATATAAATATGCATTTATGCAAATAACAATAATTAAAAAGAAATTATTTATGAATATGCTGTCATTCATAATTCATACTCACAACAGTATCAGTAATAGTGTAAGTATTAGAAGCCTCCTTCTCCCCTTGCCTGTGGTGGTGTACACGGCCCACTCTAAGCTGGCCTCGCTCACCAAACGCCCACTCACTCAGGTGCACAGCAAGTGCTTTGTTACCAGAGAGGGAAGCCTTCACTTTATCACCCTGGAATTTATAAAATACATGCTACATGATTATTGCTGCTTAGTTAATTACTATTTTGATATTTACAACAACAAATACATGATTTTTTAAGACATTGAATTACAATTCATTATTATTTAATGTTATATTATTAAGACACTAGGTTCTCTCTGCCTACACTGCTATGTGCAGGATACTGCATAAAGCTATCGATATTCTTAGACATATATTATACATGTACAGCTTCATCTTGTTTGATTTCATTTATCATTTCATCAGCTTTAGTTTCTTTTGTGAAAACCAGATTAAACTCAGTTGCATACTGTTGTCATTGTGATATATGTGATTTAATCATAAATTAAGCTTTCTTTATAAGCATAATTACACAGTTATTAAAGATTACCTAGCTGCTTTACCTTGCAAAATAGAACAATTTAAATAATTTGAATTTAAAGGTTCAATTAAGTAGATATTAAAATATTCAATATATTTCTAATAAAAAATTAAAATAATTAAGTGTATACTTACATGGACTTTAGAAACCGGAGAGTTGAAAGCTTCATCAGAGAAAAAGAAAAGAGATCCACTGAATATTATTCTAGCATTGTTCCTAGCTTGAAGCGCTGCTAGGAGGACAGTTTTACGACCGACTGCATGAGGGTACTCCTTAACCTAAAATAGTAAATGGTTAGTATTGCATATTACATGTACATATTATAAGTATTTACTTATAACTCAATTATTATGTTATTGTTTTATACATTTAATTTAGGACAGTCATTTAATTTAGGCATAAAATAATATTGTTTATTTAATTTCAAATCATTCAGTTCCTAAAGCCTTCTCACAACATATTGGACAGTATCAAAAGACATAACAAGCAATATTTTTTTACAAATTTTAAAAAACACTGAAGAGGGTGAACTGAACAAGGAAATTCTGTGAAATATGTATTTTTTCAACAGATTCCTCCTTAAATTAGTACAATAAAATATATTTAATTAGAAGAAGATTCCTTACATATAGAAAATAAATATATACCTGACTCTTAGGATTATAGCTGTAAGCTGTACTATCGGCTGTCAGTATAGGCAGGACCAGGCTATTATCCTTATCTAATATTAGACCTGTACCTTCAAAGAGTAAGGGCTGTGAGTTTTGAGAACCAACAATTGTAGGAGCATTGATTAAATTTTTGGGAGACACTACTATCCTAGTGTGGTCTCCATCATCCAGACTGTCATAATTGAAATGGTCGATTACAGCTGCAGATTCTTCATCCATCTGGGATAAAAAATACATTCAGATTAAAAAGCATTTAAAGTGACTAATAAGATGTTTCTTGCATACAAATATTGGTAGGTAATTTGCTTGACAGTGATCTGCTCTCAGATAATATAAATAATAAATATCAGTAGAACAAAAGGGGCTTGATTCACCATGATTAAAGTCTTACCTCGAATCCACATTCAGAAGCAATTTCCCTGTAGACATCGCCTGCCGCAGAGTTACCAGCCATGAGTACATTTCCACCATCATCAATAAACTTTGTTATGGCTTCCGTGTCTATTTGACCACCAAACTCGACGACGGATGGTGAAAAGACTATTAGATTTTTATACAAATATTCCCCATACTTAGATAGCACTAGGTTAGCATCGTCAGCTAACTTAAAAACAAGATTGTAGCCCCGATCTGAAATAGGTGATTAATATATAAGAAAAAATTATATGAGATTTAAATTCTGGTTTATTTTTACTAGTATAGTACCATCAAGACTTCAGCACGTAAAAAAAAAAATGTATTCTTAAAAACCCGGCACCTTATCAATAGACACGCAATCGATTTAATTCATACCTTGAAGAGATTTGAAAAATTGTGAATGAGTCTCTCTAATGTTCAAATTGTCCACTAGTACTAGAGTTTCTTGATCAGCATAGGCTATTGAAAAGCATGCTATTATTCCCAATACTACGGTAATCTTCATTTTTATTTCACTTAAATATAATGCAAGTTAATCAATTTCTTTTGACAACCGCAAATCTTAATCTCTGACGTGTTCAAGCCTCAAGGTTCACAGAATCAAAATCATCATTAAACTGAAAAGTAGTTAGGTATATTTATTTAAAAATAAAATAAACGTAGGACGACGTCAATCAAATAATTTATTTATATTATAACAAAAACATTTTATTTATATTTTAAGCTCTTTTTTACATTTCTATTCAAAAAATATTAAAATATAAGTACCTAAACAAAGTACATCTGTATTATCTATAATCTTTATTTGTTTGTATTCTGTAATTCTGTATTATTTTGATTGACGTTCCGTAAAATGTTTTATTTTTGTATTAGAGTTAATTATGTCTTAAACAAGTTATTAAGTTAGTTAGGTCGACTTTTAGCTTGTTTAGTAGATTAAGAATAGTATAATTTAAAATATAAATGATGATATCACGATCGAAACACCGTTCGTCAGTAGAAGTGTGCTCTGATTGCGGTGCTTCGGGTAAACGACGTCCTAGTTTCTTTTATATGGTGCTAATTGATTACCTATTTTATTAAACTAGTTGAATACTTATGTGTTTGTAGATCCTTCATGGGCATCAATTAACCGCGGTTTGTTGTTATGTGCGGAGTGTTGTAGTGTTCATAGAAGTATGGGAAGACACATTTCCCATGTAAAATCTTTAAGACAAGGTTCATGGCCTCCTTCACTTTTGTCGGTAAATAAACTAACTTATACAAGTTTCTTCGTCCGAGTGGTACATTTTAAGTAATATATACTAATTTGGATACAGATGGTGCAAGCCCTTACTGCTCAAAATGTGAATAGTATATGGGAACATTCTTTACTGGATACCTCAGCTCCTAAACATTTAAGGAAAAAACCACAACCTAAGGATCCCCTACAGTAAGAGTTATTATCATAAAAAAGTAAAGTATTATTAAAAAAAATACTGTATATATTATCTTAATACATGTATGTACGAGGTGTGTTCAAAAAGTAAGGTGACTTTGTATTTTTAAGAAAAAATATTTATTTATTTATCAATATTTATGTTGTCCCCTTCAAAGTAATCCCCCTCAGATACAATACACTTATGCCAACG
>DWNA01000548.1:0-21797 GCA_018249835.1 Heliconius besckei | reverse complement strand
CTTTTAATCTATTATTCTTATCTAATGTCGAGGCCACTCGTGGCGCAGGGGCAGGTTGTGGTTTCGATTCCCATCCGAGGAAAATAAATAATTAATATTATAATTTCTTATTATAATGGAGTCTCTCTGGAGTCGAGGCAAAGCTCGGCGCTGAGTTCCATTACTTATTACCTCTAGAACCTCTAGAATTCAGCGGAAAATGGGAAACGTAGTGTCTTAAAATTAAGGGTTCCCTCTGCATACTCTTCTATGTGCGGGATAAAACGTGGAGCTGTTCGTATGTAATATCATAATATGTAAATATATGAATATTGTGGAATCGATTCCCAATTACAGGAATTAATTAGTTTCATTTCCTTGTTCTGGCAATAAGGCAAAGCGCGGCGTTGGGTTCCGACACTGAGCATATTAGATAGTGGGAACTTAGTGCTAAGTCACTCCGCTCCCCGCTCAATCAAAGAGAGAATATTGAACATCATTTAAATATAATAATTTGCCCGAGTTCGAAACGAGCTGACAATCATCGCGTTTACAGTCACGCCAAAAACCAGAGAGTAGCTTAGGTTATTGTCGAAACGTTTTTAATTGAACGGACACTCCATGGAGTAATCATGGAGTGTTCATTAGCACCATTTTAACTAGACCAATAAAAAACTCGGTAAAATTTAATAATAATAAAATATTCAACGAGAAATTTGTAATCTTGACCGTGAATGTGACTGTTATGAAAATTTATTAAATTATTCATATTACCTACTTATCTCTTATCTTTTCACTTAGGTGTACATAATGTCTTAATGATAATAAAGTGGATGTTTATACACACTATATCTATGTGTCATGACACTCTCTTCTCTACATTCTGTCAGATTTCTAGACATTGCATATTGACTTAAAAAATTAAAGTATAGTCGTGGCGTAGGAACTCAGCGCCTGACTAAGCACGATGCTTGTAGGTTCGACTTCCACTTGGGGATTATTTATTTTCATTTCGTTTCTCTGGTTACAACATTACAAGACAAAGCGCTGCTGAGCACTACCGCTCAACGCAACGTTTCAAAAATAAAGCAGTGCTTGGGGAACGGTGCCTTAACACTAGACAGGACCGCCAGAGACTCCAGAGAGACAGAGAGACACTCTGCCTACCACGCTATTTGCGAGATATAGAGTGAAACTAGAAGTTATCTAGTTAATAACAAATTTTTACTATCTATTAACTTAATTTAGTTGCATTTTGGAAGCCGCTGATTCTGTTTTGAGGTCACTTTCACAAGCTTGCTTGTGAGCATCACACTGTATCCCGCACATAGCAGAATAGGCAAAGGGCATTTGGGAACCTAGTGTTAAGACAAATCAAAGTATAAATAAATATATAAATATTTTATTTCCTTGAGTGGGAATCGAACCTACATCCTGTCGCGGTTACAGTCGCAATGCCACGAGTGGCCCCTCCGTAGATTTCATCAAAATCTTGATTAGTTTAGGATAATACATTTTAATACATGAATCCAGTGCATATAATCAGCCTGTTATAGCTAGTAATTTGTTATGTTATATTTATAAAAGGAACTAACATAATAAATATTTACATCGTAAAATACGTCATACGTGTCATACAAGTTCCGAGCAATGTTTATTGCAGATTTTTTTAATTCAACTCTCATACAAATTCTTACTTTTTTATATTATCGCCGTCCACAGCTGGACGTGGGCCCCTCATAATATCACCACACACTGCTAGTAGCGCGAGGGATCATAGAAAATAAGGTATAGAGCACATCTGTTAACAAAAAAGAGAGATATGAGGGACTCATATAGCGGTAACGATTTTTTACACTGAAATCACAAATATAAGACTTAAGATTTTTTCATTTTCACGCTGTTTCTCGCACGCAGTTGAGTAGGCAGCGAGAAAACGGGAACCTAATGTTAAGATACTCCCTTCCTTTTAAGACTCTTCCGTTTCCCATTATTTGCCAAATTCTAGAGATATTGCGTGAAGAGTAGTGGAATTCAACGTCGCGCTTTACCGCTTTACCAATGCGAGGAAATTAAAATATTAAATAACTAATTTATTCCAGTGCGAATCGAACGAATAAGTTATCACGTTTACAATCGCACACTTGTGCGTCCTGCATCACGACTGACCTCGAATTAAGACTTAACATGTTTTAAAACAATTATAATATCAACATCAAGTGATGACGGAGACTTCTCTCACTATAAAAACATATTTCTATCTCTTACAGAAAAGACGTATAGAAATTATAATTTTGCTAAAAACTTAAACACAAGGCGCTCTACCTTAATGTGCTCCATTCTATTGGGTTCGAGGTCGATCTGAATGTTTTGAATCATGCGAACAAATATCCACTGCATGTAAAACACTTAATTTATAATACAAATCTATGTATTAACTTTAATTTGCATTTTAAAGATTTCTAACAGCACGTGTGCTCGCACAAAACGAATCTAATAAGATGTTCTGTTTCTATATGTTCGCTCAATTTTCTAGACATTAAATATAAATACTTAGTAGCGCAACCCAACTCCGCGCGCTTTATTTTGTTACCAGAGCGAGAACATCGAAATATGTCTCAGTCCCGAATGGAAATCAAACTCATAACCATGTCGTGTTCACAGAGCAGACGTTATGCCACTGCGCCACGACGAGCTCTACATAAAATAAATATAAAATTATAACGAAAGAAACGTAATTATTACAAGGTAAAAATTTATGAAACCAAAAATGACATAATTTCGATTTGACATAACAAAATTCCATCAATTTAACAATTCGAACGTTGCAAGTGAAATTGGCGTGACGTCACCGAAGAAAGTGGCCACAACTCGACAGTCCACACTCCACACTCCACAGCACAGACAGACCGCGGACCTCAGTCGGCGGCAAACCGGCGGCGAGGCGACATGGTCGCATGATGTCGATCCAGCGGATAGTATACGCGGCCCGAGCTGCCAGGGACGCTCTCACCAGAGCCGCCCCGATGGCAGATGCTTTGATAAAGTCTTTAATATCAGTTATTGTGATATGCTGTATCGCGGTGTCATCTCCTCAGTCGGCGTCGGCGAAGCCATTTGCGTTCAGCTTCCCGGCGAGCTGGTCGTTAGCTGGTCTTGTGGGCAGTGTGGGTGCCAGGTCGGAGGTGGAGAAGAGAGATGCTGGAGTGAAACCCTATACGGGGAGAAGAATCGCCAATGATACTCTTCGCATGATCTATTATCATGATCAGACGGTGGCTGTGGTGGAGCTTGGGGAAGAGAAGCTGCTACTCAACTGTGAACTCATTGAAACTTTGTAAGTATTTTTTAAATATAAAGGTATTTTATTTTATTTCTTTTTATATGTATTTTGTGTAATAAGTTTCGTTTATAGCTTCGCTATCTTGTAAAACAGTAAACGTAAGTATTGGCTATAAAATTTTCCGATTTCCGTTTAAATAAATAAGAACAAAAGAGTTTTTTCTCTTCAATTTATATTTCCTTATAAGTTTTCTTTAACAAATACAGCTTATATTGTGTAGCTCGTGTCTATTGAGATTAAAGTAATGTTACAATATGTAAATAGTTTAAGCGTAGCGGTCGCTTCACGGGGTACTGTTTTACTTCAATGCATTCTTGTATATTGAATTGAAAAATGAAAAATAACGTAATATTATGTTTGAAATGTATAATAAGTAAAACTACTACTCCATCATGAAGCATGCTAAATTAAACTAAAACAACTATTAAGTATATGATATCTGAAGCCGTCGTGACCCGTTGTGGGTTTGATTCCCACTCGGGTGGATGAAATATTTTATACACAATCGTCACGAACAGTCAAAAGCTATGCCGCTATACTACGATGGCCTCATAACGTAACTTATATATATATATATATATTATAGCAATAATAATAACAAAAAATACCCAGCTACTTCTAGAATCTAACAGGTCCTTGCCCCGATGTAGATCCGCCGAATTTAAATACCTAATTATTATACATATATCATGATCAATTGTATCTGTCACCAACGCGGTAGTATCAGAGAGTGGACTCTAAGATGTCGATCTCAAGATCTGATTTCTTGTTACAGGGACCTCTCGTTCAGTACAGTGTCATATAAAAGTTTGCCATTCGCGAATATGTGGCGGATGTTCCGATTAAGATTGACTGTAAATGGCTACGACTATTGGTGTTTGGAAAGTGTTTTAGCCTATTTTATCGTCTACTTGCATATATATGTATTATCTATAATATCCATTAAACTTTGAATGATGTCTGTGTGTGTCGTTGTTTTCTCTTTCTTCTTCTTTTATGCTTTAGTGGACAAAAGTAAAACTATTCACGTACTTTGACCAAGATCTCTTAATAGATTTCGTGTCGCCATTGACTGCAGCGTGTTTAGAATTTCAAATAGGCACACATGTATATTCCCATGTATATATATATATTCACAGGTATATATATATATTCACAGGTATATATATATATATTCACAGGTATATATATATATTCACAGGTATATATATATATTCACACATATATATTTATTTGTTTGCAGCCTCTGATTGGGAATCGACACCCACTGCGCTACGAGGGCTTCATATGTAGCGACAAATATAAATATTTTCCACCATGAGAATCCATAATGTTTTTGTCAAGTAATTCAATTTGGACTGTAATTTCAATTTGGCCACAGCGTCGTGTAATTTGTTTAGTTCTTGTGCAACATGTAGTTTCACGACAACGAACTTCTATCCTTCATCGATTGTGGTTTATTTGACTCTACGTAATTGATATTTGTTACGTTTTATAGTAATATTATTGATTATTTTTTAACTTCAAGCTTTGTAAATCAAGGCAGGCGACCAGAATGTACGTCAGTAAAGTAATTCCGTTCGTTTTCTACCTGAATTTGAAATATTAGGGATGTAATCGCGGAATTGTACACCGCCTTTTGACTACCACAGCGGAGAAGTAAACATTATTTAATCCGTCGTGTGAGATTTGAACACATAGTGTTTTTCTTTTTTAAAATGTGGAATAATGTTTAAGAAAAAATATATACAAAAAGACCTTGGTGACAGTATGTCTAGTTTGCCTGTAGTGCAAAGTGCGTTTAGTGTCGCAGGTTCGAGGTCAGCGTCGGTGTATACACGTGTGTCACGCTCTAGTTACAAATATAATGGAGTTTTTTTAATCTATTTTTTATCGTGCGTTGTTCGTGATATGTCCTGGTCCATGGCATTATATGTCTCTGCGTGTACCTCCTCTGGTGTTACTCGGGATCGTGGGCGGCGGTGATTACTTACCCAAAATGGTAAGTAATTAGTATTATCTTAGTAGAGACTGTAAAACATATTATGTGCGCGACTTGAAAAATAAAAAAACGCTTGGTTGAGTTCCGTTAAGCAACAAATCCGGCAGAAAGTGGGGAATGGGAATTCTCTATTTCCTTCTGCCAGCAGTAGTTCAGTGTAACTAGGCTCCCAATCTTCGGCTTAAGTTGATATTGTCAACAAGATACAACTATTTATATTTTTTAGTTTATACTGAGTTATATTACTTTTATTCGTTAAGTACTTCCACAAAATTGATGGCTTAATGGTTCCATTTAAAAAGTCATTACACTAGTAGGTATATAGTTAAATTATAGGTTCTGTCTCTTTCTTTTCCCAAGGATAAAAAACTTTTTAAAACTTATAAATCTGTAAATTTGTCTTTTATAAATACCTCTTACAAAATTCGAATTAGTGACCCTCACCGCTAAAGTGAAATTTCTTTGATAACGTATTTTAAAACAAAACAATCTATGTGCCTTTATGTCCGTTTGGCCCTTTTCTTAAAGACCGGGATAAGGTGTCAAGCTTAAATAATACTGAGGTCTACAATCTCTCGGAGCATAGATATAATCCTACTTTTCAATCAACGAAATCAAAATATACAACCGTTTATACTTCATTTCGCCACTACTTGTATTAAATTCGCAGCGTGAACGATACCAGTAGGGTATATACTCTTGTTGGCCTAGACTACTGAAATTTTGCAATATAGATAAAATAAATATATCACAAAACTGTACCTATTATGTCACAAATTAATATTTAATTAAAAATAAGTGTATACTTTGGTACGGAAGCCTCGTCGGGCGGCCCCAACTCGCACTTTACCGTTTTTTTCCCTACATATCTAAATTTAATATTCTATACCACTATAGAGCAAGCAAAAGGTTAATAAACAAAAAAAATACGTTTAAACTTGAAGTGATTTAATCGAACTGTTGATACTCTCACTTTCGTCAGACCTTTCTATATTGTTATATAGTTCTTTAACGTTTTAAACTTAAAGATGCTTCTAGATATTGATATAATGTAAGTTATAATGTTATTAGCCAGACAACTTCGAAGCTGTGATGCTGCTTTTATATATTATATATATATATATAATATATATATATAATATATATATATAATATATATATATATAATATATATATATATATATATAATATATATATATATAACCATTTTGTTTTATTATGCCTCCCTTCTGCGAACCCAGAACAATTACGTATACAGGTGCGCTGGTTCCACTGCCCCACGATATTTATAGGGTAATAAGTAATTACATTCTAAAACAACCATCTTCAACTAAACTAATATTTCGCAATAAAAATATAGAGATACGTAATTAGATGTAATAGATTAGATATTTAGAACGCCTATAAGCGGAGACCTATCAAAGATACAAGGACGAATTGATTCTAGACCCAGATCGTTGGAGCACATTCTATTGAACAACTCGTGTAACTTGTAGAAGCGGTCACTTTTAGTGCCGTAAATTGGTGAAACCATTTTTATGTTATGCTTAGAATTGATATGTATGATTTAAAATTTAAATTGGTGTATGCACCTACTATGTAAATATTTCTTATTAATATATTCATATACAATATTATTATAACCTTTAATTTAAACTTATCAATAAGGTTTAAATTACGACGTTGGCAAGTTCCAATAGATCAAATTTTGGCGGAAAATGGGAAACGATGTGACTTATCACCAGATTTTCTCTGCTTACCCTGCTAAACGGGTTGCGTGTTAAGCGGCGGAGCTCAATGCTGAGCTTCGTCCACCAGAACGAGAAATTGATAATAATTTAAATACAATCATTCGCCTTAATGGAGATGGAACCCATAACTGTCGCGTTTACATTGAAATGCCTGTTTCACTGCGCCACGGTGGCTTCAATAAATATATCGTGTAGTTAAAACAAATGACAGTATTTTATAATTTTCTATATAATAAAGTAATTATGCACGCAATCATTGCGCATTTATTTGTTTGTCAGTAATTGTGGGGCGATAGTTCGCGTGTCGCATTGTCTAACGACATAATGGCTGTATGTTTGTTTGTTTTAGCCTTTCTGTCACTGTCAACAATAAGTGACATATCAATAAATGACGAATGTAGATTTTAAATCTATTGTCTATTGTTTTTTTTTTAAATAAGCAAAAGTATACAATAAAACATGTTGTTATAATGTTTGAACTAGGCCAGCCTATCAAGTATTTATACTTTATCAGTTCATTATATTAGACAAAATTTATTGCTTAAATGTATATTTTTCTAGCTGCCAAATTTCATAATTATAGGTTAACCAGAAGTACCCTATGAATTTTGATTCTCTTGATAGTATCGAAATACGCGTTTTTGGGATATAAGTGGCCATATCTTTTTTTTAAGTTAATATAAAAAAAAAACATTTCTTTTAGGAAATTACGGGGCCGTAGATATGAGTATATGGTTTGAATGTCCACTCGATATCTCCAAGAGTTCCTCAATTAAAGGCTCTTCAAAGACAGACGGACAAAGTGATCTTACAAGGGATCTTTTTTTCCTTAAAAGGTACGGAACCCTAAAAATATTAAAGATATATTTTCAGCAGGTATTGTCTAATTTGACATACATTACCTACTGGTACGTATGTATATATTTACTAAAATCTTCTCATTACTTTTTTAAACTGGTAGCTTTATCTCACGCAACCAGCAACGCTATCAGTATTGCATGTCTTTTATGAAATTACTTCTATCATTACAATCTTACTTAATACTCGTACTATGTAATCACATTACCAACAATGGATGTTTCTAACCAACACTTAAATAACTCGATCTTGTAATAAAGAAGTGCTAACTGCTGCAGTGCTAACACTCTGTTTTACCCATTTTGCGCCCAATTTTAGAGACATTGCGGTTTGGTAGGTGGAACTAGACGCCGCGCTTTATCTTGGCACCAGAATGAGGAAATGAAAATAATTCATTGAATGGAAATGGAAATGGAATCTACAGCCGTCGCGTTTACAATCAGTAATCTGTGCCACTATCAAATTAATCTTCTATCTTCCAACCAACAAACACAAATCTTAAGGACGTTGCAAATGAAAAAAGCCTTAAAATAACGGAAGACATGACAATAGATCAGTCAGAGTGTCGTATCGTTCACAAAGCGAGCAATTGTGTGCGCTCGTACGGAGTCGGGCGACGAGGCGGGTGACGCGGCGGGTGTCGGGTGACCGGTGACGGCCAATTGTCCACCCATTATGGACACTATACCCTACGCTGCATGACACTTGAGGAAAGTTTTGATTTTGATGAAATATCTCTTGTTAATTGACTTCTGTAACCGGAGAAGGTTATCAATTCGACAACACAAACTTTAAGTCGTGAAGAGGAAAATCCTGTTTTTTCGGGTTTTTTTAGGAATTTCGAGAAATTCTAGCTTATTGTTCTCCTACACTCTTTTATCTACCTACGTGCGAAATTTGAACTGTTTTGGTCCAGTATCTACTTTTATATTATACTGATAGATGGGACGCAGTCTATCATTACATGCCAACCCATAGATTTTTCGTGCAATTTTTGGGTCATTTCCTGTTGAATTGGCACAAGATAACTAATTCTCTCCCAATACGAATAGTATTTATAACTTAAGTAACTTATTTCCGCGATTTAACATACCTACTAAATAAGAAACACCTATCATTGGAGAGGCTATCGTCAAGTAAAGTCCTATAGAAAGCGGCAACAGCAAAGTGAAATAGTTAGCTAATTACTTATTAACGACCCGCGTACTGTCGCGTAAAGATGATGAGATATGATTTATCATCTAAGTTTCTAGAATATTCGCAATATCAACAACGTAAATCATTTCACAGGAATATGAGAAAATTTCATTGATGAAAGTCAAATATATTCATACGTCATATACTTGATCCTTTTTTTTCCAAGCAATTTTTAAGTTAGTGATATGAAAAAAATCGTGTTGAGTCGGGGAACGTAACGCCGCGCTTTCCCTCGTTATCGAGCGAGGATTCCACCGATTGGAAATTGAACCTACAACCCGTCTCCTTTACAGTCGCACGCTTGTATGGTAGCACCACGTCATCTGTCTACTAGACTAGATAGGACTCTGGGTGCCCATTTGAAATTTTATTACCGGACTCCTCCCGGGCGTACGTGCGATTGGGCCACAGAAAATCTGGGAAATCGTCTTCACAACAAGATCATAGTAGTTAAATCTGAATGCTAAACATATCTCATAATTGCATCTGCGCTGTCGTACTTAGAAGGCTTTATTTAATACCAACGTGCAAGGTTTAAGGTTCGCCACGTGCATTGAGAAAAAATACTACTTTTCTTAATTACCTGTAGACAGACGGTTGTGGTTTCACTCGGAGGAATGATTTGATATTATGTGATGGTAACGAGGATGGTTCCTGCCCACCCTACTATATGCGGTAAACAGCGTGAAGCTGAAAAAGTATCTACAACATTTTGTGGGATAGCTTAAGAATACATTACTTAAGTGAGGATTGAATTTAAAATGATTATGTCAAATATGGGACATCACAAACTATTCGACGATTCATTTTGACTAATGCTATATTGTATGTCTTCACCTAGATTATCGTAGCCTATTGTAGTTTACTAGATGGTTTTCTAGAAGTGTCGCCTAGGCCCAGGCCCAGGGGCAGGGGCAGGGACAGAGGTAGCGGTGGGGGACGCGCGTCACTGATTCAATCATTGAACAATTGCCGCTTTGGAATCTGCGCGGGCGCAGCTATGCAATATAGAAGCATTTTGCGAACTATATTGTTATATTTTTTTTATCTTTGCATCACAATTTCATGTAAAAAGTCGTAATAAATTTTGAGTCCAAATACCTTTCTAGCTACATTATTTGTTGAATCTTTCTAGCTAATTAATTATCCCACCTATTTTACTGCTTTTAAAGTTTTTTGGGCCTAAAGAATTTTGTAAAGCTCATTTACAAATCTATGTAATAAAATGGGTATTGACTTTAGTTGTAAAAGTCGCGTCAACTTATTATTATTAAAGTGAAAAGTTTGTTTGATCTCAGAAATAATTTGGCCAATTTCAAAATTCCTTTTTTATTTAATAGTCCCTTTATCCTTATAATAATTCCTTTTTTATGAGAAAGGACATAGGCTATTATAACATCGCAGCACCATCAAAACAAGCAGAGTAACAATAAAACATATTGTAGAGAGGACAGAGCTTGAGGGCTTTTAAAAGCAAAATACACAACTCTTAATTATTTTTATTTCAACAAGCGAACGAAGTCGCAGGAAAAGTTAATATCATATAAAATTTTCTTATATGCATTTTTTTTTAAACGGGATATATAATATATCTGAATATATAATATATCTGAAACATATTATGTACATATAACTATATTTATTATAATACTATAAACGCGACAGGTTGTGAGTTCTATTCCCACTCTAGGAAATTATATATTTTAATATTTTCATTGACTCGGTCAGGTAACAAGGCAAAAGCGCAGCGTTGAGTTCCACCACTCAACACGCAATGCCTCCAGAGTTGAGAGGAAAGTGGGGGACGGTAGTATTTTAATGGGGACTGGGTGTCTTAACATTAGGTTCCCAAGTTCCTGTCTTTCCTGCTACGCGTGAATCAAAAGAAAAATAGTATAGTTATAATATAAAATATACGCAGACAGTTCTTGCCACAGTGTTGTATAGCCCCTCATGTTTCTCGCGTCACGATTACAGGAGAACACGTGAGTTGGGACTTTCGAGTTGGGCCGCTGAAATACTTCTGAATGGTTTATGCTAGTTTAGTAGTTATAGTAGCTTGGGTTATTTATTATTCCAATAAGTAGGAATTAGTAGAAGAAATTTTATATTCCGTTTTAATTTTAATAATTTTCCCGAAAAAAAGAATAACATCCATTTTCTGTCCATTCGGACATAAGCGTGTAATGCAACTCATTAATTACGGCATGTTAAATAAAAGCTTGTATAAATACTAAAATTACATACTCAGTAGTCCGAACGTTACGTTTAAAGCCGTCCCCAAATGATTCTCGTGTGGTCGTCACGACCGTCTGTCTGTACACGTGAGGACGACATGAGACGATTATTTCGGCTTTTTACTTTCAGCTTGTTAGCATTCAGTCACTTCATATATCTATCTCTAACCCTGATCTCAATGAATTGAAAGGATGTTTAAGCTTATCTTAATTTCTTTTTCCTTTTCCCATTACCGGAATATATCAAAAAATTACATGAAGTTCTTTCTCAAAAGAAAAAAATTGGACTCTTATAGAATTACATTGTTGTTCGATTGTTTGTCTGAAGAATTTTTTGGGAAGTGGAGAACAGAAGTGTTTTAATGGGGATCAGAATGTCAGTAGTAGTAGTAGACAGTAGGCGGGAAGTTGTTCCCTCTGGATACAGTGTGAAGCTATAAATATATATATTTATAAACCGGAACTATAGAGGACGGAAGGTCTCAAACAACCTTCAGCTATAAATGGACTATCTAGTACAAAAATATTGTTCAATTCAAACGAGTAGTTCCTGAGAATACCGCGTTCAACCAAACATACATGTCAGCTTTATAATATTAATTATAGATAACTCGTTTGTGAGGTGGTCGGAACATTCAGTATTAATGAAGACATTATCGAGTAGCCCTTGACATTTAATAGGTTACATTACGTATAACACTTGCTAAAGGATATCAATCATTAACCCCGGCTTAACACGCACCGACTCTTTGTTTATTCTTTCAATATATCGATTAATATTCAATGTGTTTTATTAGAAACAACGTCGTCTTTAAACAGATTCAAATGGAGGCTTTAGTGGCATAATATTTTTAAACCACATATGCCCACATATGTATATATTCTATTTTTACTCATCAAATTTAGACACATTATCAGAGGATTGGGTTGCCGCCATGGTAGAGTCCCAAGGTAGAGAGAAACTGGACCCGAATCTACTATCCTCGTCTTAGTAGTCAAAGTCAGTAATCGCAACCAACAGGATATATCCCATATCCTAGTTCAGACTTCAGTTTGAGTCATAGTTCTTTTCCTAGAACGTAGAGGTCGAGTGATCGTTGAAATGCGTTGTATTATTCTATATAAGTTAATTGTTACAAATTGAATGTGTTGGTAACTTAGTGGTTAATGTCATTTATTCGTCATATAATTACAATTTAGGTTTTTCTGTTTTTTACTTGTTTATTTTCCGCGTTTCTTTGCGAAAAAAGAACTTAGTGAGTACGACCTGTCCTCCACTTTTTGGCCATATCAAAATCCAGGACGTTTATAATATTTTTAAAATAGAATATATACAAATTGTAATCCCATCTGCAGTCAAACACTAAACTACTACTTTCACTAAAATATCTTCTAATGCATGCAATAAACAAACAATCACTAAACAATGTTTAGAAGAGCCGATCTCTGCGGAGTTACGAAACTGCAAATCTGGCACAAGGATGAAGGTAGTCCGGGCGCTCCGTGGACGCTGACCGGTCCTGTGTTACATTGTACACTAACGATTAAAATATGATGTAACTATATGGATGTAGTAAAAACATAAAATTTTACATAACATTTGGAATATATTTAAAATACTTGTTTTGAAAACATATAAAAATTGAACGTAGCGGCCGGCGGGATTAGAACCCGCGCCTCTTGGAAGCCGTGCAAGCGCTCTAACCACTAAGCCATGACGATATTATTATACCTTTGTAACTTATGTATGTTGTGAGCATCTGTCAAAGAAGCGCTTTTGAATTATCATTTGGCAAGAGATGTTATTTATTAAATATTATTTTTTATTAAATTACATTTATTTATTTAATAAAACAACTTTGACATTTTGAATTAATTATTAATGTAATTAGGCAATTTATTGATTTTTGAAGAAAGCTGTAGGTACCTACTTGAAAATGAATGTCGATATCTTAATTTCAATTTTTACTTTCTTTTAATTTAGTAAGCGTGTTATAAAATGTTTACGACTATTCTTAATTACAATTTAGAGTGAATGAAATTCGTCGAAAAAAAAAACGTCGTAGGCTATTTTTTAAAATATTTATTTAACTTAACTTCACGCTGTATCCCTAGAGCGGAGTAAAGAGAGAGCAAGCAGCGCCAGGCGCTAGAGTAATTTATATTTTTTTCTGGACAGTTAATGCTTTGCGTATTTAGGTTATCAATCATTAATCATTATTGAACTACATTATTAATGAATCACAGTTTGTGTATTGTTTAAGTTATTTAAACCAAAAAATCGTTGTCATCTTGTTGTAAGGCTTCCTAAATATATTTAAGTACTATAATAAGTTTACTAGATTGTCTGGATTTTTACAATATTTTATTATTACCAATACCCACGCATTCATAACTAGCACTGCCACAAGACAAACAGCGTTCTACAAACAAATATATACCTACAATTAAAATTAAATAATTTTAATATCAATAACATCTAATTATCATCTCTGCGTGCAGCTGTACTGTATACATCATAGACAATGGACAATCAAAGTTGACAGTGAGGACATACATTTAATCGATATTAAGTAAGCCTATTGAATTAATACGTAAGTAATCCTCGCTCGGCCTTGTCATGTTTATGTGTTGAATTTTATATCTATTGATTAGTACTTTTGTTATCCTTCAAAGAAAATTTGTTCGGAGAAAACCTTTTCTTCTAGATCTTGCGCCAATGTTGTGCAGTAACGTCGGGAGTGGGAGTGTAAGCGAGATGGTTGTTGGTTCAACCCCCACTAAGGGGAATGATCATATTGGTGATCATTTTGTTTAGTCTATTTGTATAAGTTATGGTGTGTGAGTTACGGAGAGTGCCGCGTTTTCTTATTGGAAGGGCAGCTTGGAACTAAGTGGCTAACTTTCTATTGACTGTTTCCGCAATGTACGGAGAAACCTTCACCTACAAAGTGTACGGCGGTCGGCGTAATGTGAGAGCGTGTCACCTGATTAATATAACAATATGTAACGATCTACTGAAATATACGAGTCTGAAAATATTCAATTAAATTATTTTATAAATTACCTATAAAATTAAAATATTCGTATTGAAGTAAATTGTTTCTTTTCATAAAACACTTGCAGATTTCACTATGTAAAAATAATGTATAATTTTACTTGACGTTTATTTGCATTTGCCTCTGTAGGTAAAACGGAGAAAACAGAAATTTCACTTGATTCTCCGCCCTCATTCGTAATGCTTTTGACAAATTCGTAATACATAGGAACTAAAAATAACACCTTTTGTCGCGCTTCGTGCTGTATCCCATGTATAGCAGCCTAGATAGATGAAGACTATGTTAAGACCGGAGAGTCCTCCCTGATGTTATGAAACTTTTTATCGAGAGCGAAGAAAAGAAAATAATAAATTCCCAGGGTGAGAATCGAACCCATGCATACCTTACTAAGTGCGGAATTCAGCGTGAAGCTTCAAAAATATTTCTATATAGGTGTTCAACACCTTAACCTCCCTCAATTTCCTTCTATGAGATTTTCAAAGTGACTTCGTGGTAAAAGTAATGTGTGTATACCGTGTCGACAATACATACGTAACCTAGTGAGCCATATTTCAACGATATATCAATTATCGTAATTCACACTCGCGAGTACCTAGCGAGTACCTAGCGGGTATCTAGCGAGTACCTATCGAGTCTGAGCGCGACTGTTGACAGGTTTCACGTGTCGTCTCTTCGCATACGATTTCACAATGGCATGCAATGGAATAAAAATGAGCAAAAAATTTCTCTAAAAGTTGAGGCTTTCGTAGTGCCTTCCCGATTCCTGCTCTGGAAAATGTTTATATTTAAAAATATACTTGGGCTATTACTCCGTTTTAGCCTTTGGGTACGGAACCCTAAGAAAACTTTAAATTTTTAATAATATAATGCTTCAGCACAGTGGCTTTTTAGATGGTTTCAAACTCGTGATATAACAACCGATGTAGAACAATTCAAAGAATGTTTATAATCTTTCTAAGCCTAGAAGACGTATTTCATAATAAACTCGACTACTAGTTTAGCTGATGTAAAGAAAAATAGCATTTTGGACATTCCAACCGGAAGCTATATTTCCTTACGTGACACTCGTCGTGCTCTACTCGACTGTGACGACACGCTTCCGAGCTTCACATATCCTATATATGTAGTTACTTTGTAAAGTTGTCGTCGTGGCTCAGTGGGACAGCATCGGATCCTAAATGCGAAGGTTCCTTTTAAAAAACATATTATGTAATATTGTTTTTTTTATTACGCCCCATTGCCAATCTAATTCTAATTTAACTTATTTTCATCCTTTAATAATAAAAACAATATAAAATTGTATTTTAGTCAGTTAAGTAACTAAAACGTAAGGTATAGTGCGTGATTAATATTATTTTTTATTAATATTTATACAAAAATTATTAAAAAAATGACATCGTGTGAAAGTATTTAGTGATTCAATCTTCGTGCTATAATTAATTACTTTTGTTAGTTTCTGGCTAATGATTTACTATCATTACTTCCGTTAATTTTAATGATGAAAGTGATAAGCTGCGTACTTATTAACAGTTTTCTTTTAAGTGAATGCTTAAATCAAATATTTTAAATAAATATAGCTATAAGGAACACTAAAGTTTGTGGGTTCCAAAATTCAAATTCAGCGATAGCGATCGATTCAATGTATAAACAATAGTTTTAGGGTCACTACCACCCTAACAAATGATTAGATACTATTTTATATGCATCACGCTGTATCCCGCATATAGCAGGAAACCTTGTCGCAAAACACTCCTTTCTTCCCTTGCCGTCTGAATTTAAAACATTGCACTGTACACTGAGTGGCGGAGCTCAGTTATGTATTACACTAAAATTGTATTTAACTAGCTCAAATAGGACGACATATTACATACAATTGCATAAGAATTTCGAAAATTATCTAAGTATACATAGTAGGTAGATTGTGCGATAAAATGTCATATTCAAATTAGGCAAACGAAATTTATCATTTGGCCTAATGTATCGTGTTTAAAGTTTTGCAAGTCGAAATTGACAATGTAACGGGGTCGGTCGTAGGAAATATAATTATTTCGTCAAGGCTAACTCTACATAGCTCACTTGGATACGAACATAAAGATAAGTTTCATATTATTTCGTAAGATGAAGTGTCTTGACACTAGGTTTCTATTTTTTTATACCTTCACGCTATCTTAATAATTAAAATAAATTAAAAGACATAATTAAAATTATACAATAACATGGAGTAGAAATTGCGATTGATATACTTTTATTAAATTAGTGAACCAATTTTACATTTTTTAATATAAATTATTATATATATATAAATATTTAATATAAAGAATAGAAATATAAAGATAAAAAATATAACACAAGAGTGCGACTGTAAAAACTAAAGGTGGTGGGTTTGATTTCCACCCGAGTAATAGAAATATTAAACATTGTCGTTTTCCTCACTCTGATAACGAGGCAAAGGTTGAGTTCCCCTAGTTAACACGCAATGTCTCCAGAATTTAGCGGAAAGTGGGGAACTGAAGTGGGTTAAAAAAATCGAAGTGTCTCAACACTAGGTTCCCAGGTTCCCCTAGTCTAACGTTATATGTATAGTGTGAAGCTAAAAAAAAACAAAATACGAAATATTCATAAACAAAAATGTAAGCAACATAACAGTGTGGCACTAAGAAGCGACTCTACCAGTCAACTTTTATGGGACATCTTCGGAACCAGTTTATGAGGATGCGGAGAAAGTGAGTTCGAGGTCGCGCCTCGTCACAGTTATGTAAGGTTTATTTGGTTTGACGTCACGTCTTTACCTAATAATTCCTTTAAATTATTAGTTCCTAATATTGATTAACTTATTGCCTAGAATCTAGGCTCTAGATAATAGAAATACAGTTATATCTAATCATTCATTATTGAGGTTCCTATATATCGATGTATTATTAACTGTGCATTTTTTTATTTTATTATATTTTCTTTCAAACCCTTAGTTTAAATAAAACAAATAAGAATAAAGTCCAATTATACGTGTTTGAGTATGGATAAAAAGAAAGTAAATACAAAATTTAAATAAAATAATACAGCTATTAATATAACCCTATGTTGATCGCTTCCATTTGCAAAAGATTAGACAATTTTGGCATAAGTCTCGAACTTTTAAGTGAAACAAATTGAGAAAAATTCCATCCGAAGGCCACTTAACTGAAGAAACTCGTGCTTGTGAAAAATTATAAAGTATCTTGGGTGATGTCTTCTTTGGTACCTACAATTATATTGAATTAACTTCTTGTACAACTTTCTTTATTGATGTTGTGAATAATGTTTTCAAATTTTAACGTATATATTTTTGAGTAAAAATACAATTATTTCGTCTTTTTTTTTATTTAATTAGGTGTAGTAATATTATAACATAATAAAATGATTATCTAATTGTATTTATCGTTTATTATTAGATTAAATAGGCTTATATCTATTGTAACGTAATTTATTTATAATTCCAAATTAAAGCTTTAACGCTTTACTTCCTTTTGATTTTAAGGTTAAAATAAAATGTTTTTTACTTATGATACTCTCTTACATAAATAACGGATAGTATTATCGAGTGAGGTATAGTGGTAATAATAGTTTGCCGACTACAAGTTTAGTTTGTATCAGGCTAAAATAACTACAAATGTACTTACTATGTCTGGATAAATAACAATGGCTTCTACTTCAAATGTGATTTTTAAAAAGATCTTATCAAGTGACAAAAAAGCATAAGATAATATCTTTTAAATACTAATCTTAATAAATAATGTATTAGTGTGAGTAACGTTATATACATAATATAATAATATTTAAGTAATTTTGACTGTACAAAAAACTCATAATATTTATTTATTATATATTTACATATGTAATGTTTCCATTGTATCTCATAATAACATGCAAGATATTACAAAAACAACGTATTTTTAACATAAACGTAACCCAAGGGTCAAGAGCTGAAGGCGACGTCTAAATATACGTGACTTATGACCCAATTCATATTTTGGTTCAGGTCACGCTGTCTTTACGCTGCAGCTCTTGATGGCGACACTAAAAATATCTCCTCATTAGAAGGACGGTGTCGCCCTACTTCTTGTTAAATAACCCTTTGAAATGGACCATTCATGTAAATGATGGGATATGAAAATTTGACACTTACCATCTCGTTTAAGTTCTCAATAGATAGACTGTATTTTTATTTATTTTATAGTTTTACGCTGTATCCTGCATGTAGCAGGGTAGGGAGTGTTCAGGCACTCCATAGGCCACACACCCCCCAATGTTTGAGATGTGAAAGTGCAGAAGAGTCGTTGCGCAGAGGCACAAAGTTGTGGGTTCGATTCCTACTCGGGGGAATGACATATTTAATATTTTCATTCCATCGCCCTCGTAACGAGGCAAAGTGCAGAGTTAAATCTTAACACTTGTTTCACAGGTTCCCTCTGCCTACCCTGTTTAGTGCAGGATACCGCGCGAAGCTAAAAAATGTTAATTATTTTATTTATCGTTTCCAGTGATGAGGACGACACAAGCCGACTGCTCAGACAGCTCAGCCGCATCAACCGCCCGCTGGGCATCAGCTTCCCTCAAATGGTGAAGCTGATGGGCCAGTGTCAGCAGGTAACATCACGTCTCTACTCACAGGTACTCACTGCGCATGTTATATTACAAATATGTTAATTTTTTTATAGTATTAGTTGTTCCTTCGAGCCAGATTAACATTTTGGATCGATATTTTCTTTAGTTTCTGTATCTTTAAGACGGTTTAATTTGGACCAATAGGGATTGGCTATGAGTTCCGCCACGTCACGTAATGTCTCAAGAATTAAGCCTAAAGTGAAGATAAAAATTAAATTATAATTTATAAAAATAAATTAATTTAAAAAGATTGTGTATAATTACACCCATAAGTGAATTGGTTATTATATTACATTAGCTAGTGTTAAGACAAACCGCTCGCCACGTTCCGCCTAATTATCGTAACATTGCAAGTTGAGTGGCGACACTCAGGGCCGCGCTTTATTTACCCTAGCCGGGAAATGTAAAGTAATAATATAATCATTTCTTAAAGTGGATATCGAACCCACAACCATCATGTTCATGGTAATTTATTTGCTTTCTGATAATCTCTATATATTTCGTCACTACTACTATATTCATAATATGATGCTCAATGTTGAAAATCAAAGGCCTTTTTTACAGTAATTTAATTTAAATATTTACTTATCTTACTTTTTAAAGTTGTAAACAAATATAATGCATAAATTATAGAAAATTCTTTAATTTTAAAATAGGTCAAGTGCGAGTCAGTCTCATCCACCGAGGGTTCGGTACCAATTTGATAAGTGTAGGTTAACGGGGACTTTACTTATAAAGTTGTTGAGGTTGTATTTATTTTGTATCGAATTAACTACAAATACTTATAAGTTTGTATTTTTTGCTACTATACACATATAAATAATTCGATGTTTCCATGCTATCTTGAACCCTAATATTAATATTAATACAACTCCGTTTTGTATTTTCAATAAACTAAGGGACATATTTCTTAACTAAAATTAATTTAATACTTATTTAATTTAATTTAATTTAATCTATATATATAATCGAAAGGTCACTCACTCATCACGAAATCTCAGAAACTACATGCGCTAGGAATCTCAAATTTTGCACAG
The DNA here is from genome assembly GCA_018249835.1 of Heliconius besckei. NCBI lineage: Eukaryota > Metazoa > Arthropoda > Insecta > Lepidoptera > Nymphalidae > Heliconius > Heliconius besckei. The sequence goes on along the minus strand of DWNA01000548.1, from coordinate 1,693 downwards.
GAGTTACTTATCGGACGTAGGTGCTCGCTAAGACGGGAATTTGCAATATTCGACTTCTAAGGGGTTGTTTTTGGGGTCGAAAGTTTGTATTAAACGTCGTTACTACAAATGCTAGGAGTCTCAAATTTTGCATAGACGTCACTAGGACGTAGTCACGGAGACAGAAATTAATAAGAACATAGTTCACGCGGGTGAAACCGCGAGTGGGCCGCTAGTTCTGTATAAATATGTATATATAACTAGTGTAGGGTTCAATTCCATTAAAATAAATAATTGATATGTCGTGAATAATTAGTTATCTTTACAACAAATTCACTTGCTGCTTTATCTGCCTTCCAAATTCGGGGACATGCGATGAAAATGCAAACAAAATATATACAAAATAGTGGTCACAAAGTGAGACGCCCTTGACCCACTCCTCGTGCTTCAAAGAGCTGCTAAACGAAGATGAGAATCAGCTCTTGAACGAAAACAACTGTCACTGGCCGCGGCTACATGTGTACTTTTGTGTACGATATGTTCGCCTTTGTGCTACGAGTTTGGATATTTTTATATGTCATATATGTCATATATAGGCGCGTTGAATATAAAGAAGCTTAAAACTGTATCTAAATGAAACTTTTGATTAATCGAGTGTATTTAGTATATTGCATTTTTTTAATTATTGAAAGCCATAGGTTTCGAACACCTTGCTGTGCCTACCCAAGAGGGTAGGCTGAGGTGGCATCCCTCTGTCATTTATTTAGCTAAAAAAAGTATTTTTTTCCTCTGTTGAATTTAAATAGTTTCAAAAATATTTATCTAATAAATATAATATCAAATTAAATTTGTATAAATCTCCATACAAACATGCTAACAACATAAATAAGTTGTAACAAGCGTATACGATTTTAAGTTTAAGAAAGCTTTGTACAATCTTCCATTATGGTAAGCGGTTTTGCCACCCTCACCTTTAAAATTGTTAGCGCCTACATTATTTTTGATAATTCGGTGGAAAGTGGTGAATTGAAGTGTCTTAATGGGAACGGAGTGTTTGAACACTAGGTTCCCAGGTTTCAGCTGCATACTGTGCTATGTGCGTGAGACAGCGTGATGCTAGAAAAAAACATAATGGTATTTATGTTAGACGTACATACATACGTTAAATAATAATTCCATAATCGTTGTTGAGTGTGCTTTGGCTATTTCTTGTTAATAACGGGTTATGAAAGGAAATATGTTGTTCTATTCATAAATATTATAATTTTGTTAATGAAGATAAATAAAAAATGTTGATTAGTCTCACAGTAAAACTAATAACTATAATAAACTCGTTGCCACAAAGATGTGTACATTTTAAAAGCTATTTATATGTTTTTCTCCAATGGTTTTAACAATTGCTTATTGGGTGGTAGCTAAAGCTAGTGAAATCGATAAATTAAAAATATCAACTATTACATAATTATTAACTTTTGTAACATTACGTTATTACATTATTTATTTATATATTTTTATTATTTATGTGTATTCTATGTAGTCTATGAGATAGTATTTATGCAGTTGTATAAATATATATATGTTTGATCGCGCCATTCCCTCTCTTTTAAATTGATTCCTCTTAGATTAGGTTGCCTGGAAGAGATCACTTTTAGTGATAAGGCCGCCCTTTCACATTTATTTTTTGTACGATTTTTTTTTTGTTTTTGTTAAATAT
>DWNA01000547.1:0-21826 GCA_018249835.1 Heliconius besckei | reverse complement strand
AGTTTTGACAATTTCATCTGGTGACACATTCTTAAACACAAAATTTTGTCTACAACTATTTACATGGGTTTTTAGTATTAATTCTGCTTCCGAAGGAGATGATGGCAGTGAACGTGTTACTTCAGTATAAATAAAAGTATAAATTGTATATGTGGGTTTCTGAAATAGCTTAGAGCCTTAGACCGTAGTTAGAATTTAAACCATAGTATGCATGTATATAGCTCTAAAGTCTAAACATTTGCCTATTTAATTTCTTTTAATCTTTGATTGCATTTTATATAAAAGCCAGTCGTGGCGCAGGGACAAGCGTGCGACTGGACGCAACAGGTTGTGGATTCGATTGATTATTTAATGTTTTCAATTCCTCGCTCCTTACGAGGCAATGCCTCCAGAAAAGACGGAAAGTGGAGAACGGAAATAGATTCACTCTGTCTATCCTGCTCTGTACATTCTAAAACAGAAATAAGATAATCGAAATATTTAAATAAAGAAGTAGAAGTAGGAGAAGCGCCATAGATAAAGTAATAAGATACGCTGCAAGACAAGAAAACAAATTTCTTATTTGAGATAATGTAGAACTAGTGGTAATATGCGAGATTTTTCTAAATGGGTTTAGAAACCAGCAATTTAACGAAATTATTTAGAAGCGTAGGACGTCCTTGTGACGGCATAAATCGACTCATAAAAAATGTAAAGAGCCTTCGAAGTGTTATATGACTGTCTGAACTTTGCTTCATTAGTTTGTATTTATTAGACCCGTAGGGGTAATGCGCAATATATAAAAATAACTTCTGAAATATGAAATTTCATAATTGAGACCGTCTTGGCGCGGACTGTAAACGTGACAGTTGTGGGTTTGATTTCCACTCGGAGAATCAAATATTTTTTATTTTCATTTCCCTACTTCTGCAACGAGTTAGATCAGTAGCCACTAGGTCACCTTTTAATATTCTTACTTCTTTGTAAAAGGACATAATATATTTTCAATTGACTTTAACGATTAGAGTTGTTCAAAATGCTAAACTTTAAATAACTTCGATAAGTTAATAACTACTTATTTCATGGATGGATTTATTTATTATTATACTGATATAAAAGTTAATAATTAAATAAATAAATCAGCTTCACGCTGTATCCCGCACACAGCAGGGTAGGACTTAGAGTAAAGATACTCCGTATTTGTTTTAAGGAAAAAGGACAAGTGAAACGAGCGTTCGGGTCACCTGATGGTAAGTGATCACCGCCGCCCACGACCCCGTGCAACACCAGAGTGGTACAGGTGCGTTGCCGGCCGTTAAGGTGTCGTGTCGTGTCTTCTTTCGCCCGGCGCTTGCGCCGCGCAACAGTGCCAAGGCGGATGCCCTTCTACTGTAGTTTCTTTCGGCGGCTATCACTATAGCCGCGTTGTTGTGGGATGGCCTGGGAGCCAAGGGGGAAGAGTGGGTTGACGGGAAAAGGATGAGCTATATGCCCCGTGGGCGGTCAGCCAAGCCAGGTGAGACTCACGGTTCCCCGTGAGAGGCCCAGCTTAGGCGGCCAGTGACCGAAGGGGCAGCTCAGGAGTCGGTAGGCGCATCCTGTCTGGCGGCCGGGTATGCCACGGTGCGATGTCCTGGATATGCAGGTGGTCCGAAGCATCGGCGCGGCTGAATGCGTTGCGCGCGAGCCCGCCGATGTGTACCGTTAAGGTGGAGATAGACGCGCGTTTTTGAAGGTATGTCATATTAACCAGGTCACACCGCCTCGACCGTTCAGCCGTTCCCCACTTTCTGCCGAATTCTGGAGGCTTTGCCTGTTGAGTGGCGGAACACAAAGCCGCGCCGTGCCTCGACACTAGAGCGAAGAATTATTTAAAAAAATTGAATTATTAAAAATTACAAGTTTGTAATAATTTCGTTTTATGATTTACCTATATTTTTCCCCTTTTGGATTTTTCCCTTATTAAACTGTAAGTTTACCTTTCTTGCCAAATTTCATAACTGTAGGCTCACGGAAGATATCCTATATTTTGATTATACGGGGAATTGCATACAAAATGCAGCAAAAAGCTTGTATCTTTTGATTTCGTTAGAGCATTTATTCTTGTATCTTTTGATTGCGCTTAGAAGCTAATTTTTTCTGCGATCCAGAGAACTGCATAATTGAATATTAATTTCAGCTTGATACTTTTACCTTGAGAAAAATAATTAAAAAAAAATATAATATAAAACATACTTTGGCATTTCTGACGTTGCAAATTTTGACAAATATTAAAAAATATATAAAACTTTCAACCAGTCAAATAAACTGTACGTTCAAATGCACACAAAATATCCCTAACGTTATGGCGAGTTTTGGATGCGTTAATAGTAGATTTTTATAAATGTCATCGCCCAAAGAATAGTAAGAATAATAACAGCTTTTGACAAGAAATTAGAAAACACTCTATTTACATATAATGTTTTTATACATTGTTACGAAATCCTTATAGGATAACTTTGATGTCCGTTTTTCAAGAACATATGTGTCGAGATAACGTGAAGGCATCAAACTGAAAATATTACCAAATATTCTCTTCAGCTCTGCCATACAAAGCAAGGGGTGGGTAATGGACCCCACCACCAAACACGCAATGACTCAAATTTTTAAATAAATAACTATAATTTATATTTCATGTTAGTTATTGAAGTTTTTAAGAAATTGGCAACAAATATAACTACCAAGTAGTTTTAATACATAGATATGTCCATACAATATGTGGCATTGTTAAATCAGCATAAACCTAAGACTGCAAGAGCGTTTATCTTAAGGTCGAGTGTGACTTCGTAGAGGTATAGTTAAGTCAAGTGAATACTTTTAATTGGAAGGTAGGATTTGTTAGAAATAGAACTTTTTGACCCTGACCCATTTGCATGGGGCGTGAGAGACGAAACGAGGGTTGACGAGACCTTGCAAAAGGTAATATCGTCCTAATCAAAGAACACACAATCAATAATCTATATAAAAATTAATTATTTAAAAATAAATCTCAATAATTATCTCTTTATTTTTTGTACAGTAAACATACATGCAGTATATTTTTTCTCTTTTTAATTATATAAACACATTAAAGATTATATTTGACGCTCTTATTGTATTGTGCTTGGCTTACTTACTTACAATTTAGAACGCACAGTAAATTAGTTTTCTCTTTAGTTTTTATAAACCACATCTATGACTAATTAAAATAGAATAATTAGTAAGTTCGTAAAATATACTATATTTTACGAACTTATCTAATTATACTTGCTAATAAGATCTCAGAACGTTACACAATTAATTCCCGTGCATTCAATCTAAATACTGTAAAGTAAATGAACCTGAACAATGAAGTTACTTATTAAGTTTCACTTAGTATTTTCTCATATTAAATATCGAGTAGCAGAGAAAGAAACTCTATCCGCGGGAAAAGTGCCAGATGAGACGAAAGGCGGGAATTCTACGTCATATCAAGGGTGTGTGCGTAAAATTTAGCAATATCACTTTTATAACCAAAGCTTTACAGAATAAAATGCTCTACCAGGACGTATTCATAGATTTATAAATGAAGTAAACCTTATTCCTTGGAATTAGAATCAGTTTTAGAAATATTATTTTGAGAGAAAGCACTTTACGGTCGTGCGGCGGGTTGGATGACGCAGATGATGTCGTGCCGCTGCTCGTGGTTAGCAGCAGCAGCGAGCGGCACTCCGCACAGACACCAGTCGAGTTCCGTTCGTACGTCGGCAAGGACCTTGCCAAGTCCTCGTGGTCCCGTTACTTGTAACTTACGATACTTACGCGCCCACATTCTTTTTGCTAGTGAAGGAAATATAGAGCAATTCAATATCAATGACAAGCAAAAGTTTTTAGTCTTTTTAAATTAAGTTTACGGTTGAACGTATAAAGGTAAGTTTTTGTATTATATTTTGTTAAATTTACATAAATACTCTGATTTACGACAGCAGTTAATTTAAGTATATAACACTCAAATAAATAAGAAAAATTGTCCTGTATTTATTACATTGTTTTTTAAAAATCTTATTTAAGAAGTGGTTTCTTCATTCACTTCATTATACTATATTTTTCTGTCTACTAGTAAATCATTATATCATTAAAATAAATATATTATGTTTCAATAGGAAATTACAATGGTATAATATACGTTGTCTAGTTTTACTGGAAGCTATTCTGAAATATTTTTTTATCTTTGTTCAGGACTTTCTAGTCACAGTTTAATTTTCCAGTTTCCTTTTTTATGATTTATGTTTTAAAATCACTACAAAATCTATTTTAAAAGCGGATATGCTTAAATATTTGTAATATTTTTATTTAATTCAGTATGGAAACAATAGCTCGAAGCCTTATTTTTTACATACATACATAAAATATATTTACACTTTCACTATATATGTTCACTAAATATGTGTGGCTTAGGACCATTAGGTCAAGTTAAAATGGTACAAAAATGATTAAAATATAAAAAAAAACACTTGAATTACCTACTAAGAAGCTTAAAAAATTAGAGATACTACGTGAGTAAAATATGGAAAAATATAACAAGTTAAAAATTTCATACATAATAAGTTATTTTTTTAAATAAAAGACTTTATTGGACATATCTACACACATCTTACACATCATTTTAAAACAAGTTTCAATATAGAAATCTCGTGCGGCGGAAATCTAGATTTCTGATTAGTGAGGTAAATAAAATCTTTAATTATTTTTTGAGAAATTAAAATGATAACAATTTAACATAGAGAAGTGATTTAGTAATAAGGTCAACGTGTCAATGTCACGAAAAGAAAGTTTTAAACGCCGGCCATCCGACATATAAAAAAGGCTACTTTGTTTTCATGTCCAACCATGTGTTTTATAATGTAATAGAAGTTATTTTAAACATTTAGTATATATAAAATTAATTTACGAATTTACCTCTCTGTTTATGTGGGCAAGCAAAACTATATAAAAGCAGTTTAATGAAGCGGCAAATCTATGTTATTAAGCAACAGCTACTATGAAAATGTTTTGTTTAAATAAACAAACAATCACAGTAAAAAAAATAATCACTGCATTTTTTTCCCCATAATTTCGACTAAGAGGACGATGCACTGCCCACGACGGTCCAGTGACCTACTGACCTTCAATTTAGGACCGGTTGCGCCCGCGCAACTCGAATAACCAAACCGACATAACGTTAAAAAGAAAGCCCATAACTATGCAAAGATCAAAAAAGCGTGAAAATACTAATATGGCGCACGCTGCCTTTATATATTGACGAGATCAGATAATATGGTAGAGTGTTAAGCGAATTTACCTACACGCTGTAAACATCCAAATAATAACATATAAGTACAAAAATACATAATGAATAACAAAATAAAAAAAAAGAACTGTAATGTTTTTCTAATACGAGTTTGTTTCAGTGTAATACTTCATTAAAAAGCAAATTTTAAGCTCAAAAAATATATTTTTATATTTTAGATGAATCGGTGGACCATATACAACATCTTTCTACTTTTTAATATCATTGTCACGCTTAAAGGAACGTATGGACAATTTCAATCGGACCCAAGCTATACTTCAGGTACCTACACATTCCTAATAACAAATGATTTTCCTGTTCAATATTTACCTCGTAAAGTCCGAACTAAATTTTCAATTTTTTCTGCTTAAACAAGCATCATTCATACGTTATTAACTTATAAATGACTAAACGCAACGGTTGCGGGTGCGTTTCCCACTTGGGGAATAAATCATTTAACATTTACATTTTCTCTCTGATAAGAAGGCAAGGCGTTGAAATCCGCCACTCAATACACAATGTCTCGAAATATCGGCAGAAAGTGGAGAATGTAGTCTTAGCATTACATTCTCTACCCTGCTAGACGCGAGATGCGGCGTGAATATAAAAAGTATATAGGTATACATAATGATATATAATAATAAAAATAAAAAGGAGAGCTTTATATATTCATAGATGACGTATCAACCAGCTTAAGCGAGGTAGAGTCACGCGATGCGGGCCCCGAATTGGAATTCAAATACCATGACCACGAAGAGTTAACGAGGTACCTGCGCGCGGTGTCCGCACGCTATCCTGCTCTCACCGCTCTGTACTCTATAGGAAAATCTGTACAAGGTAAACATCTATTATTTGTGAATAATGAAATAATATTAAGGTATAACGTGTGAACTATCAATTTGTACTTTTAAAACTGACTATATAGATATTATATATTTAAATACAGAAAAAATAAGCTTATCGATAATCTTTAACCCTGATAGGCTTTTATATATAGGCCTTCGGTACTGCTCTACATTTTCAGTTTAAAAGATCAGCTCTACATAAAGTAACTTTTAAATAATGCTTAAGTTAATATGAAAAGTTCTGAACTAGAAAAATGTCCCCGCGGAATATATCTCTACATAAGATATTTGTTACAGTCTGGTAAAAACGAAAGCGTGATGCTCGTAAAGCGCGTCTAAGTGATCACGGAAAGTGAAAGAGGCAATGGAGCACCACATACTTATTATGTACTTATCATAACTGTATATTATGTTAATAATAGTAACAGATACAATATTAGATCTTATATAGTCGATAGAGATACATTCCCTAGCAACTACGGATATGAAAAGCTTCGATTTACAAAGAAGTTAAATTTTATTTGCCCTATTTAAATTTTCAACATTTCTCTATAATAAATAATTTACAATACTTATGATTTGATTAAGAAGTATGTATATAAAGATTAATTATCTTTTTATTTTAATCAGATTTTAATGGTACTTTATCTTAACTTAATAATTCATATAAAAAATCCCTTATTGAAATCGGTTCAAGCTGTAAACCAATTACGCTACACTTTTTGCCAAGCTACGTCTTAATTTTTACTACTATTTAGATCCTGGTAAAATTTGCATAATTTTTTTCCTAGTTTAGTTCTAGCTACTAAAAAAAAGTGGGGTAACGGAGTGTCTTAAGACTACTATTCCTCGCCTACCCTGCTATATGCGGGATACAGCGTGAAGATGATTTAATGATTAGATTTTTTTAGTTCTAGTTACGAATAGCATTTTTGGGGCTATTATCAAAATATATATCATGGAACATAAAATTAATAATAAAATTACATTACCAGGGCGAGACTTATGGGTAATGGTTGTATCGGCATCTCCATATGAACATATGATCGGAAAGCCTGATGTAAAATATGTGGCTAATATACACGGAAACGAAGCTGTTGGCCGCGAGCTTTTACTTCACTTAATACAGGTAATTTATTTTCTTTTACCGTCACGCTGTATCCCGCATACACCAGGGTAGGCAGAGGGAACCTGTTGTTAAGACACTTTGTTCCCCATTTCCCACCGAATCCTGGAGGCATAGCGTGTTGACTGGCAGAAGTCGACGTCGCGCTTTGCCTCGACACCAGAGCGAAGAAAATGGAAATATTAAAAGAATTTCTCTAGTGAGAATCGAACCCATAACTTGTCACATTCGACGACCACCACGACGACCTCAATAGGTAATATCTTATTTCAAATATCAAGTTTGTAAAAAATAATTTTATTTTAGTACTTAGTGACTGCTTACGAGACGGACTCGTATATAAAATGGCTGTTAGACAACACAAGGATTCATTTAATGCCATCTATGAATCCTGATGGTTTTCTCATTTCCCGCGAAGGACAGTGCGACACCATCCATGGCAGGTATGTAACTATCTGTACAACTGTTCGTCTGGCTGTTCAATTCTTTTATTATAAATAATTATCTGTGGCGGAAATAATTGCAATAACACTGACATAAGTAAATATTGAGTAATTTTACACTCATTTTCAAAATATTACTTCCTCTAATTATAATGATTCATTAATCAGTATCGTTTGATAAAATTGAAACTGAGTGATTTCTAAAATTAAGAAATCAAATGGTTAAGAATATATTAAAATGATAATTGTAACTGTTATATTCTTCCCCCAACAGACACAACGCACGCCGCCACGATTTAAACCGCAACTTCCCGGACTTCTTCAAACAGAACTCGAAGCAGTCGCAGCCGGAGACGGAAGCAGTGAAAGAATGGATCAGCAAAATCCAGTTCGTGGTGTCGGGATCCCTGCACGGAGGCGCCCTCGTCGCTTCCTATCCTTTCGATAATACGCCCAGTGCTAGTAACTATCTCTTTTATAATAAAAATCTATCATAAATAATACGAAGGATATTATAATAACAGGATGCCAGACCTGGCGCAGGGGCACACTGTGACTGTAAACGCGACTGGTTGTGGGTTCGATCCGATCCCCACTCGAGAATATGAAATATTTATTTCTTTTTCTTCGGTCTGGTATAGAGGCAAGGTGCGGCGTTGAGGCGTATCCACTCTGGGTTCTCTCTGCCTACCCTGTTGTGAGCGGGATACAACGTGAAGCTGATTTATTTATTATAAATAAAAAAAATACCCAGAGAAGAATATGGATAGCATGTCAAAATAATTACTTAATTTCCATTTTGTCTACCCAGAGCTGCGATTTAAAAATAGTGTAAATGTTTCCGATTAGAAATTGAATCCACAACCACGTTCGTCTTTCTGTTGATTGACATTGTCATATGACAATAGTGTAAAATTGTCACAAAAAACAATAATTTTACGGATTATTTTTTACAATAGCTATTGATAACAGAATATTTGACAAGAAATGTTTCATTAATTCGCGAGCATGTAAAAGCTATTTATATTTAATGATAGATAACAATACACAGTAGGTATTGTTATCTCCTCTCTCATGACCTGGGCGGGACCTGGGGGCATTTGCCTTATTATAAATCGATGTAGGTATATTTAAATTCAAGTAATTAGCTAATTTATAACAACCTTTACCAAAATAAAGATTAAAGATATCTTATAATTTAAGTAATAAATGAAATCACATTTAATGTTTAATTTACATTAGACGTTTGTTTTTCTGCTGCCTATCAGGAATATGCAGGTCGTCTGTATTATGTTCGGGTGAGGTATTTAGACTTAAAATTGAAATATATGTAAGCTAAATCGACTGCAGTGCTCAAATCATGTAAAATTTTATGTGATACTACATACTACTGACAATACTATAGAGCATTTCTATTGACTCTATTATTTGTCTTAAAATGTGTTTTTTTTAATTTACAAAAATTGCTGGGAGGGCAAGCAAAATTTTACTCATACGAATTTCAATATAAGCACTCCTCCAGTGTGATTCGAACACTTAGCAATAGAATTAGACAATTAGCAAATGCCCCACATAAAACTAATAAGCCATTCGGCTACATATCCCCTAAACGCAGTGTTCCAAAGCTACGCGCACTCGCCGTCCATCGCGCCAGACGACGACGTGTTCCGCCACCTCGCGCTGGTGTACTCCAACAACCACGCCAAGATGTCGCGCGGCGTGTCCTGCAAGTCCGGCTCGCCCAAGTTCGAAAATGGGATCACAAATGGTGCCGCTTGGTACCCTCTTACGGGTAATTATCCTTGTATACTACGCACGCTTGGAAGGAAAATAATTCAAAGTAAGAAAAAACCCCAGATGTCATGGCACAACGACAAAAGTGTGCGGCTGTAAATGCAACGATTATGTGTTTGGTGGTGTTTGGAATGATAAATTTAATGTATGTATTAAGTTAGAAATTAAGTAATAAATGTATTCAATGAAATATATAATTTAATTTCCTCGCTTTGGTAACTAGGCAGAGCGCTTCGTTGAATTCCGCCACTCAACATACAATACTTTGAGAATACAGCAGAAAGTAGAGAACGGAAGTATCTTAAAGGGAATGGAGTGTCTTAACAATAAGTTCCCAGGATCCTTCTGCCTAACCTATTATGTTGAAGATACCGCGTGAAGCTAAACAAGAAGTAAAAAAAACTAAACAAGGATCTGCGCAGTCATCTACAGAAAACTTCAAAGTGAACACGGCTTCTACTCTGAATAAGCACATTAATTAATTAATTCACTGATTGATTTCAAAATATATTTAGTTATTTTTATGTACGGAATGTACATATATGTAAATTATTAGTTATGTATACTTATAAGTTTTCATTGTAGAAATAATACATATACGTGAATCATAAGATAAGATTTTAAAAAATATCTTCGTTATGGACGTCCTTTGACGTAGGTACATAATTTACCTACGTCACCCATCAAAATAAAATAATTAATTTACTTAAATTTAAAAAGAAACCAACCATTAATACTAATAAAATAATCATTATATTTATATGAATATAAAAAAAACACACTTTAACAATAAATATTTATAAAATATATGAATTTCTTATTAGAGATATTAACATATTAAACTCGGTTGATGTTTTTGTACTTACTGTACTATAACGTTAATTACAGGTGGAATGCAGGATTATAATTATTTGTGGCATGGATGCATGGAAATTACTTTGGAAATATCATGTTGCAAATATCCTCCTGCGCACGAGCTGCCTAAATACTGGCAAGACAATAAGCAGGTAATATATAAAAATTGAAACTCACATATATAATTATTTAAATACAAGAAATATTAAGCCGAAATTAACTAAGGTTAGGGAAGGTACAATCGCTTGCCCAGAGTTCCAGTTCGATGAGCGAATGCCAATAGTAGCGCACGCCACGCGCGGGCCCGCGTTGCCGGTAGTCAAGGATGTCTCATGATTGCCCAAACCTAAATCGTCCTCTTGCTCGTGAAGGACTAAGCCACGCCCAAGTATACTGTTCCGGCCTCGAAATGTAATGACATCGTCTAAAAAGTCGACTGACGCTACGTTTCCCTCAAACTGTACATTTCCAAAATCGCCAACGTGCCGTACGGAGTGGTTGCGTCCGCCGTGGGAGGTTCCGTCGGGGTTGAAGTGGGGGCCCGTCGCGTCGCATGTGCTCGTATCCCCGAACTCGTGCACATGGAACCCGTACTGCCCCTGGGCGAGCCCGGTGATAGTCCCGTGCACTCGTATGCCGTTCTCATACTCCGTGAAGTATATACTCCCTGTTATATTTTGTGCCTTTAAGTGAGCCACAGCCTCCCTGCGTACACAGCGACTTAAAACTGCACAGTGAAATAATAATGCAAGATAAAAAAGTCTACGAGCAAGCATTTTTGATTGCTGCCAAGATCGTCACAGTTCGTTGGGAACTTGAAATAAACTATTTGTTATTCTATATTTCGAACGAATTGATTAGATTAGATAGTCATTTCTTTTGTTAGATAGGTATAGGTATCTCCTTTTCAAGACTGCTGATAGGTAAAATAACATAATAAATTATGATATTATTTACCACATCCAAAGTAAACAAATTTGTAACTTAATAGTAAATAAACAAATACATAAATTAATAATGTGCCTATCGCAATGTAATAAGCATTTGTTTGTTAGAAATTTTTTAATAATATGAATAGGTTTTGTATACTTATTTATTAGATTTAGTAGCTATACATACTTAGTTAGTGATTAATAGATACTTAGGCACCTCAAATTTTTCGATTCGAAAAAAAAAATTGCATTAAATTCGGAACATAAGTTTACCTTAAAAAATGTAGCTATCAAAAATCGGTTTACCCAGTCAAAAGTTATGAGGTAACAAACATAAAAAAAAATATAGTCGAATTGATAACCTCCTTTTCTTACAGAAGTCTGTTCAAAATCAAAATCCGTAAACAATCTTAGATTTTTTGATATTGCGCTTTAAGCGTTTAAGATTTAAGATAAAACCAAGCAAAATATATTTAACTAGCGGACGCGCGCAGCTTCGCTTGCGTATTTAGGGGTGAATTCTAATAAACCACGAAACATGTGTTCAATGGAATATTTTATTAATAAAAGTTTAAATTTCAAATATTATAAAAATTGGTGGCGTTTTAAAGATTTTTTCATACAAACTTTCAACCCCTTATTTGCACCCTTAGGGGGAGAATTCTAGAAAACGATGAAACACGTGTTCAATTAAATACTTTTAAAAATATAAATTTCAAATTTTATAATAATCGGTGCCGATTTAAAAAAAAATCCATACAAACTTTCAACCCCTATCTCACCCCTTTTGGGTTAACATTTTTCAAAATCCCTTCTTAGTGGATGTCCAGATTACGAAAGTAAACATCTGTCCAAATTTCACGTTTCTACGCACAGTGGTTACGGCTGTGCGTGCGTCTTACCTCAGTCAGTGAGGACAAGTCCTTTTATATATATAGATTAATAATATGATCTATTTATTTTCTATTAACTTTTTTTTTTAAGTTAAACATACATTTTTCATTTGTTTACAGTCCTTGATAAAGTTTTTGGCAGAAGCTCATCGTGGAGCACACGGATTCGTTATGGACGAGAACGGCAACCCTTTAGAGCGCGCCTCCGTGAGAGTAAAAGGCCGGGAAGTGACCTACCATACTACAAAATATGGAGAATTTTGGCGTATCCTACTACCAGGAACGTATAAACTAGAAGTAAGTTATACTTTATATTCAGTAATTATTGTTTTTTTTTGAAGATATAAAGTAAATATTATATGTCGGCACAGTGTGATAGTAAACGCGAGTGGTTATGGGTTCGATATTTATTAATATTTATATAAATGTATATTTCCATTTCTTCGCTGTAGTGTCGAGGCAAAGCGCGGCGTTGAGTTTCGCCTCTCAACAAGCAAAGCCAGAATTCGGCGGAAAGTGGGAAACGGTGTGTCTTAACACTAGGTTTCCTCTGCCTTTCCTGTTCTTTGGGGGATACAGCGTGAAACCTTTTTTTTCCATTATAACTTACCAGGTCGTTGCAGACGGATATCTGCCACAGGAAGTGGAATTCTTTGTGATAGACAATCATCCAACATTACTAAATGTCACTCTGCACTCCGCTAAGGTGAGTTCATTACATGTCGGTTTGTATATTTTATACATGATATTTTTAATATGTAAATAATATATGGATTTCCCTATTTTTTTAAAAAGGGATTTAGCGTAATTTACTTTCTTCTGTATTTACAAAATATTTTTAAAGGGTGATGGGTACTTTGTACATATTTTTCTTATAAAGTAAAACAGTTGTTATGCAATTGTATAGTCAATTTTAAGGAAAAAATAAGGATATCAAGCTTAAGGAGGTAATCGGTAATCGATTATATTCAGATGAGAGATCAATTTTAATTTACTTAATAAATATAAATATAAAGAATTTACACTATAAAATGATAAAGAAATTGGACGTTATCGAAATTAAGAAATGTAGCTAATGGTATTTCATTAGATAAGCTATATTTATTTCTTATGTTATCCTTATACATACTTCATAAAAAGAGTTTAAGAATTACAAACCCTTTAAAAGTCACAATTTATAGAAAATTTGTTTGTCTGTATGTAATGGCGTCACGAAAACACCTATGTATGCGGATGGGACCGCGAGTGGTAAAGTTGAACGTGAGCAGAAAATTTACAATTTTGATACCATTGTGTATAAACATGTAGAATTTCAAGTAATTATTCGTGCATAAACGTGTGGTAATGTCTAGTATAACATGTAGTTGCACTTTAGGGGTACACTCCGGAACGAGTCGCCGGGCGAAAGACGCATTTAAGAAAAACCACCACCACCACCACTACCGCCATTCCACGGGATTTAAAATCAAATAATTAGCATTTCGGAACATTAAACATGGCTATACATTAATAATAACAAAAATTTTAAATCGAATAAATGTAAGATACAATTCTTACAAAACTTTTGAATTGTATTCAATATTTAGCTTACCAAAATTATATCCAGCTATGTATGTGTAAATACCTTGATAAAATGTAACTTTCAATTCCGCTTATTATTATTAAGGGACCAAATGCCACCATCACCAATCATCAGACCAGAGTTCATCCCTAATGCTGACATCAAGGCAAAGCCAAAAAATATATATTATCTTTCATCATTCCGCTAGCTTAGCGTCAATGTATCTTTTCTATAAATTCTTTCCGATTCAAAATCTTTTATAACACACCTCACGAAAAATCTGTATTTCAAATACACATTTTTTTTGGAATTAAAACTGTAAATAGTTATAACATCTTATAACTAATTAGGTTCTTAATAACAATAGTATTTAATCTTCCAGTAGTAATTAGCATGTAGAACCCTCCTATGTATAAATGGTTTATTTTATATAAGTGTTTTAACTGTACTCACTTTACAATTATGTGCACCTATTTAATAGTTCCTACAATAAAATACGTAAATTTAATTTAAAATTAAGAATAGGTACAAACAAAATTAATAGACAAATAAATTTGAATAATATCAATCAATTTATTTTATTCATTGCATCAATTTAGCAAACAAAATTTCTACAATTTTAATAAGGTAAGAAATTCGCTTCTGCATGATTTGTTTTAAGACATTACGTGTTATTTATTTGTATCTATAGTGGATATCGTACGCTTAGAATAATAGTGCCTGCTAACTATTTAAAATATCAAGTTTTGGGAAACGTCAAATGAAGATTTTACAATTACGTTTTTGTAAAAATTAGGCTTACAAAATCATTTTAGATGATACAGTAGTAAATGGTTTTTAAATTGTTAATTTATTTATCTATATTACTTCTTTCTTTTTCAAAATCATGGTTTTTTTTTATCAGGTCCTTATAATTCTAAAGGTGCGACATATTCACCAATTTAACATTTAGATATAACTTCTCTACAACTAAGTAGCTCATGGCTGTTTATATATTCACCAGTAGCACTTATTTGCACGTTTTTTTCTGGCTTGCAAGAAAATACATGAACACTCGCCTACTAATGATATATTCATAATAAATTTTATATGATATTTAATATATTTTATTAAAAAAAGTTTTTGTCTCTATAATTTAGTATAGGCAATCATTATATTATTTCAGTTAGATGTAACAGCTTATTACATCATTATTTTGATTAATATAGAGTCGCGGGTTGGATGTGTTGATGTTTTGAATGTTTTTTTAAATGAAGGAACCTGTTAATAATTATATTTAAATGTTAACAGCGTATAGACGGGGGCCAGTATTACCGGCCGCCGCCATTGCCCCCGCGGGCACCCCCCGCCCCCGCCGGACTCTTCTCAACACTGACGAACTCTATCAACAGCTTTGTATCGAACATATTTGGATAAATATGAAAAGAAAAGGCAAAATATACGCATCTTTACTGTCTGTTACAATAAGTGCTACTGATATTTATTTCTTAGATATTACTTTAAATTGTAAGAAGTCTTCGTTAAAAGGATCTCTGGAAGAGAATGTACTCGTATATGTACTGTATAGCTTATTATTGCAATATCAGAGTTAAAATACCTGCCGACTATATAAGTAAGTTGTATCCATAATTTTAATTAAAATCTTTTATAATTTGATATACAAAATACATAAGCCATGTTTACTTTTATATACTAATAGTATCAACAGTAGATAATTTAATGTGTATGTAGATTTCAATCATCTCATTTTTTTTATTTAATAAATTACCTAGACTAGACGATTAACTGTACAATGATAGTATTATTGTTTCACAACAGTTTTTTTACCGTTGTTAGTTTTATTGATTATAATTGTAAGACAATTGTAAATATATTAGAATAAAAAAATTATAATTTATAAATAGTTACAATAAATTGATTATTAAGTAGTAGAAATAATATATTTTTGAATTAAATATATTTAATATAACAGAATCTTATTTTTTCTGAATCTCTTAAGCGTATATCTATCTTTATTTTTTGTTTTTAATTTTTTATGGAAAAGGGCAAGGCAAACGAGCGAAATCTGTCTATCCATAAGTTATTTAATAAGAAGAGTGACTAAAAAGAATGTTAAAAAATGTATTATCTATCACAATTAAATGAAACGAATCGATAAAAAATTTAAGATAACGTTTATTTTAAGGCCAATAAAACAAATCAAGTTATATTCAGTGGTACGTCCTAAGAGCTGAGGGTATCGATATTTATTTGTTCTTTGCACAATTGGAAGGCAGAAATAAGTGCAGCCAATTCTATTCGTTCACTGCAGCCACTTGCGAGTCGCATTTCCGAGTCCGCCATTTTGATTAATAAATCTATTAACGTCTCCGGTGGGAATTTCGCTAAAACAATATGTATTATTTATTAATTAATTTAAATAAAAAGAAGACACTATATAAAAACGTATATAAATATTATTTAAAATGACACTGAGTAATAATCGCACAAATAAATATATAAGATATCATATATTATTAGTGGTTAATTTTATTAGTAGGAAACGAAAATGTGTTAATGGAAATGCAGTGTCTTAATAATAGGTTCCAGCGTTCCCTCTTTCTACCCTGTTATATGTGAGACATGACGTATAGCTAAAAAAAACATTAATTACTTACCTCTTTGAATGATTGTATGTATCTCTGTCAATATGTCACCCAACGCTAAACCTTTAGCGATCTTGAGATCTTGAATTTCTATAGATATAGTGTTAAGAAATTATTGAAACTAGAGAGGCAAAAAAAATTTAAAGAAATAATGATTTAATCTATCATATCGACTATATATTTATCAAATAAATATTCCAATTAAGACTCCATTTGCCTACATCCCTATTCCCTAAGTTTAATTCTTATTATTATATTATTAATCACAAGAAACACGTTTGAGGCCGACGTGGCGCAGGGCCACAAGGGTGTGACAGTAACGAAGCCCGATCCCCATTGGGCGGTATTAATTATTATTTATTAACATTTACTTCGCTCTAGCACCAAGACAAAAGCCCGGCGTTAAATTCTGCGTTTCTGCGGCGTTGAAAAAAAATTCGACGGAAACGGAGTGTCTTACACCAGGTTCCTTCTATATGCTATATACATCGTGAAGATGAAATTAAAACATATTTTAATAATAAAAAAGGATACTCTGGAAGCAGGCAGAAAAATCATTCTCATTCAGCAGACAATTCATTATAAACTGTATGTCGGACCGCAGCGGGTGTCCCACACACGTGTACACGTTGTCCTCGGTGACGTCACGGTACGCCAGCCACGTACTTTGTAACGTGTTCAGTACTTTACGCATATCACCGCCTGATAGTGTTAATAAAGCTTTTATGCCGTCCTCGGTGATTTTGACTCTGTCAAATAAAAAATAAATAGTAAAGTATGCTAAATTGTATTTGTGTATAAATATTTCAGGGAGGCATAATTTGACGCTGTATCCCTCACGTAAAAAGGTAAAAACACCTGAGAACCTAGTGTTAAGGCACTCCGTCCCGTTAAGACACTTTCGTTTCTTACTCACTTTCTACCAAATGTAATGGCGGAGGAGGACGGTCTGGAGGCTTTGAGTGGTGGAACTCGACGCCGCGGGTTACGTTTCCAGAGGGAAGAAATTAAAATGTTTAATATTTAATTTCGCCGAGTAAGACTTGAATCCACAACTGTAGAGTGTTTACAGTCACGCTTAGTAATAGTAGCTTGAGCCATGACGGCTACAATGGCTTAAGATAAGTAATATATAGAAAATCCAAAATAATACATTTTCTGCATTTAGCGGGAATTTAATTTACTCAAATATTGTCAAAAAATCTTGATATATATCAAGATAAGACAACTTAGTGATCAAATTCTGTTTTCTTTCAAAGAGCACATGGCAAAAACGCCTGAACATAAAACATAATGATGCCATCGCGGTGCACGCAGTAGTCGTCAGTTAGATCGTCATTCGGGGAATTCCCTGCTCTGGTAAAGCAAAGCGAGGCGTTGAGTTTCACCAGTCCACGCGCAATACCTCGAAATTCAGCCGCTAATTTGATAACGGAATGTCTTGATACCACTCCCTACCTACCCTGCTTTTAAGCTGAAAACTAAAAATAAACTCACTTCTCCTTCTCCACGATGTCCCGCAGCCGCGGCACAATCTGCGCCTGCTGCAGTGGCGCGAACCGAAAGCGCGTGCATCGCGACTGCAGCGCCGGAATTATCTTACCCAAGTAATTGCAAATTATGCAGAACCTCACGTTTTCCGTGTACTTTTCTATTACTGTGCAAGAATTACAAAATACATATAAAATAAGTAATAAGTAAAATATTTTGTGAAGCCGTTGTGGCGCAATGGTACAAGCATGTGACTATAAGAGTAAAGGTTGTGGGTACGATTCTTATTCGGAGTAATTAATTATTTAATATTTTACCTCCTCGCTCTAGAAACAAGGCAAAGCGCGGCTAAATTCTGCCACTCAACACACAATGTCTCTCATTCGACGGAAAGCGGATTTTCTTAACACTGAGTTTCCCTGCGGGATACAGCGTGAAACTTAAAAAAGTTAAAGGTAAAATATGAATTATTAATAAAAGATAATATTGTAACAAAATTTTATTTCAAACAATTGTAATAATAATAAGAATCCTTATTGTAAAACACAGACAGAGGATGATGCTTTTCTCTGAACTTTTCGTAAAACTTTTCTACTCATAATGAGATTAGTTGGTTCTGGTGACGATTGTACATTTGGTTCGCCCACTTGGTTATCTAGTAACTTTTTATAAGGTGCTACTTCTAGGGGCACTTTAATGCCTAATACGCGCGAAATCAGATTTGTAAATGCTGTAGTGACCTAAAAGATAAAAATACATATATAATTTTATAACAAACTTTATTTAACTACATGTTTACATTTCCTTGAGTAGGATTTGAATCTATAACCATAGATTGTAAACAAAGCTACACAAAATCAACCAAACCACATCAGAACTAAAATAATTCTATGTATTAATATTAATAGAATTAAACTATAGCATACAACAATAAAATACCATTTCTCCTGTTCTGGCTGATACTTTAAAATTTTCCAAAAGATATTCTGATGCCAATTTTTGTACGCCAGATAATCTAACTGCCCTTTGGTGTTCCAAATCAGATTTATTGCCAAATAAAGCCATTAATGGTTTCTTTGTTTCCTTTTCGAAGATATCTTTCACAGTTCTTATCCAGATATTTAAATTTTCGAAGCTTTGTAAATTCGTGAGATCGTAGACGTATATTATAACCTAAAAGTATATATAATTATTTTTACAAAGTGACGATGAGAATAAACACGTCAACTTATAAAAATGGAAAAAATATATCATTTCACTCTGTGTAGGGGAACTCCACCCTGTGATTTATCTTACTAAACCGGCGGGACGTACCTCGAATAATTGCATCTACAACCATCTCATAAATATATTTATTTACACGCTATGATAGTGTCTTGATAATCAATTAGGTATATTTATTATATCTACAAAGTTACAGTTGAACGTATAGCCGAAATTACATAAAAATCTGAAATTTGGTATAGAAAGGTAGTCTCTTTGGCGCCTCAAAGTAAAATAGGATTTGCCGACTTTATATAGGATTTTCCGAGATATTTACGATTTACAGGCAAAATCATGAAAAAATAAATGTATATAGTACAGCAACGGGCATCGTCCCTAAAGTCCACGCTAGCAAAATTTCGAGCGACAAATAATACAAAAAACAAAACTAACATCAGAGGCGTACAAGTAATTGGGCAGCATAGTTGTGTGCAAGGCAGCGCCCGCCACGTCGCATAACTGTATGGTGTTGTTCGCCCACTGCGCCGCGAACACCTCCGCGCCCTGCGTCGCGCCCGACCCGCTCCCGCCCACGTACCGGTTACATATGCTACTCTGTTGTAAAATGTTTAATGCATGCATAATGTATGGCCCTATGTATGTGTGTATAGCTACACTGAAATATACATATATTTTAAATTACAATCATTTTTTCCAAATTATAATCAAATAATATAATATGACGAGTACGAATAGATATAAAGATCTTGGCATTCTATTATACTATTCAACTTAGTTACTTGCGTGTCTAGTGTGTACATGCCAGTAAGTTATAAAAAACAATAATTGCTTGTTCTATAACCACATACAAATTGCAATGACTAATAATTAGGTACATTCAATGCAGTTCAGTTTTCTTTACAGTATATAAACTGAAACTTAACAAGAATTATAAGAAAATATTTTACTAATTTCCATTGACTTTCCAAAAACAAACACACAACTTTAATTACTTTTATTTTGTACTTAAATATTTACTTACCTTGCCAGTCTGAGGTTCTCCTACTAACGAAATTTTAACACGCTTTTGAATATTATCTTCTTCATCAATATCTGACATATTTTGTTAGCAGTAATTTATCACCAAGAAATGTCCACTAAATTATCAATAATAACATTATCAAAAATAAGTTTTGTTTTTGATTTAGTTACCATGGCTACTTACAAATAGCTTAATAACTTTGAATTGAAGTCTTCGATAGATAATTATACAACTTTAGATAAATAACTAGTAGTAGTAATCAGATAATAACTTTAGATAATAAAGTAATAACCTAAGTATATTGTTGAAAAAAGTTTATTGAAAATTTCATTGATTGAACGTATATAATATAGACATTTAGAACGACATCCAATAGTGCTCACAAGCATTTTATTTAAAAAAAAAAAAAAAATCTAGTAAATATATAAAAACCACGCCATTGGTTTGTCATAATTATTAAACAAGAATCTTTTAATGTGTGACAACCATTTATTTCATGGTCTTTCCAATATAAAACGAGGTACGCCAAGAATCTTGCACAAGAGAAGTAACAAATGTTAAGAGCTATAAGCATATTTACAGGCAATTCTAGTAGACACAAAAGTGACAAAGAAGACCTAGTGTAAGCTGTAAACCCGACGCCGCGTTGCGCATTAGAACCCAATGCTGCACTTTGTCTTGCCAGAGCAGATAAATGAAAATATATTTTTTATAATTTACAATTATCTCATTTAAAGATGAAAGGCGGTTGCTTTAGCAAATTTTAGAACTTACATTCAAGCTTACAAGGATATTTTTTGTATCTTTTTCGTACTTCCAATATATGGGATACCTGCCAAGCTGTCTTAACCATAGTCCACAACATGACTGATAATAATTGTTCATATATATTATGACCATTGAGATTATTGTGGAAAGTGGATTATTAAAGAGAGGAACAGTGTCTCAACACTAGGTTCCGCTATCTAAAAAAAAATATACCAACTGAATTGAGAACCTCCTCCTTTTTGAAGTCAGTTACAAAATCAGATTCATTTCAAAAGGAAGATGTATGTCCTATATCCTATATCTTATAAAACAAAGTCGCTTTTCGTGTCTGTCTGAACTTTCTAACTCTTCTTCTTCTAAGCCACCCAACGGATTTTGATGCGGTTTTCACTATTAGGTCGAGTATTTCTCAGGGAAGGTTTATATATAGTTAATTATTTGTACATTCTTATGTAAATTAACATAAATACGATAAATGTGCATAAAGTCCTACCCGTTGAGACACTTTCGCGCATGCGCTGCTTTAATGGTAAGTACTACATGAAAATAATATACTAGAGTATTGTTTCTCTTAATAAGATCTACAAAAAAGTCCGCGACAGCATATTCGTATCTTTTAAGAATAACGCGTAGTGATCATATTTCTGTCTAAAAATAGTAATTTCAATATATTTTTTATTGTGAGAGATATTTTTCCATAATGGTATTAATCCTTATCCTTTAAAATACTTTATTAAATTTCTACGTTAAACGAAGATAAAATTTGCTTTTTACACTATTTCGAAATTGCGAATAGTTTAGAGAAAAACGCATTTAATTGTTGACACATCAGCTGTATGTTACTCAAGTTTCACTTATCCCTTACTCTCAGCATATAAATAAGTATATTAGTTACGTTGGCCATTTAATGTAGATCAAAACTG